>VXBD01014412.1:28579-74432 GCA_013399975.1 Indicator maculatus | reverse complement strand
CACATTCAAACCCCACCTGGATGCATTCCTGTGCAGACTACCCTGAGTGATCCTGCTCTGGCAGGGGGCTTGGACCTGATGATCTCTGGAGGTCCCTTCCAACCTCTGATATACTGTGAGACTGTGAGACTGTGATACAGGTGATCAAGGCAAGCCCAGCCCAGCCTGGAAGTGGCAGGGATACCCTGGCCAGGGAGGTGCTGATAGAAGGGTAGAATTTTCTGGCTGTATCAGTGGGGGGTATCCTGGGCAGGAAGTTGCTGATAGGGGAATAGAATTTCCTGGCTATACCAGTGGGGGATACCCTGGGCAGGAAGTTGCTGATGAAGGGTTGAATTTTCTGGCTATACCACCAGGTCCACAACTCCACTTCTAGATGAACCATTGCCTTGCCCAAGGCTCCAGTGCAACCAGAACAACCCTTGAAATGATTCCCCCCCATAATCAATCAGCCTTTAGCTCCAAACACCCTGGGAGCCCCTAGACAAGGGCCCAGTAAACACTATAATGGTGCCCATTTCAAACAGCTTTTAAGGGCATTTTAACCCAGACCACCATCCAAGTAATTCTTCTTTATTGTTTTCTGTCAGCAGCCATGGGAGAAGTGGAGAAGGGGGCACAGTAAATGTGGGAAACACCAGCACAGCACTCCTGTTATTATCTTGGGAAGAGGTCATCACAGCCAGCCCATGATGGAAACCCACTGCAAGAAATACACCCTGATACCAGGTACCTTTTTGTGGGGGGGTTGTTTTGGTTTTGGTTTTGTTTTCCCCACCTTTCAGTGTGGCATTTTAACCTCCCATTAAAAGTAGCCTGTTTTCCCCTCACAAAGCAGCTTGTATTAATTTGACCAAGATCTATTTGCTAGCAGAGATCGTTCCCTGAGGACAACTGCTTTGCTCATCATCCTCTTGATATTTCTTCCTCCCTCCTCCTCACTTTCAGCATGTTTTTTAATTGATGTAAGCATGAAGCAGGGGGGGGGAAGAGCTGACATTCTGTGTGCCATGTGTTGTGCTACTTCATAATTCAATCTTATTCCCACTCCCCCCTTTGCTCAAGACATAATAAGAACAACAAACAGGGTTGCTAACAATCATGCAGTTGCAATTACATGAACAAATTAAGGTACAATTACTATGTGTGAGGGGGAGGGGGGGAAAAATAATGCACTTGAGAGAATAAACTGACAGAAGTTACAGCCCAGAGCGTGCAAGGCACAGGTGACACCACTGGAGCATGTGCATAGATTCATAGAATGGTCAGGCTTGGAAAGGACCTCAAGGATCATCCAGTTCCAACCCCCCTGCCATGCCCAGGGACACTCACACTACAGCAGGTTGCACATCCAGCCTGGCCTTAAAAAAATTCCAGGGATGAGGCTTCCACCACCTCCCTGGGCAACCTGTTCCAGTGTCTCACCACCCTCATGGGGAAGAATTTCTTCCTAACATCCAATCTGAGTCTACCCATTTCTAGTTTTGTTCCACCCCCCGAGTCCTATCACTCCCTGGCACCCTCAGAAGTCCTTCCCCGGCTTTCTTGTAGCCCCCTTCAGACACTGGAATGCCACAATAAGGTCTCCTCATAGAATGGTTTGGGTTGGAAGTGACCTCCAAAGGTCAGCCAGACCAACCCCTCTGCAGTCAGCAGGGACATCCTCCACTAGCTCAGGTTGCCCAGAACATTGTTGAGCCTCACCTTGAATATCTCCAGGGATGGGGCCTCAACCACCTCCCTGGGCAACCTGTTCCAGTGTTCCACCACCCTCATGGTGCAGATCTTGTTCCTTACATCCAGCCTACATCTTCTCTTCTCTAGTTTCAAAGCATTGCCCTTCACCCCATCACTACTTCACTGATTTAATCTTCTCTTTTACCTTTTCAGTGTATTGTGTGAAGTTCTTCAGCGATCCTTTGCCACCTGATAAGGTGAAGCCCAGGTTGAACTGCACAGCTGAGTCTACAGGAGCAATTCCAATGGTAAGGCCAAAAGCTTTGGATTTGTCTCTTTTAAGGGCATCAAGCAGATCCTTTGACTCATCATAAAACTCAAAAGCAAATCCAGAATCAGCGTGAGCCTAAAGTGAAAGAAGCAGACATTAATTTTTCAGGTACTTCCCTTCCTTTTTAGTCTCTACTTGTTTGAGGAGCTGATGGGACCTCTTTTGAAGGCCATGAGAACACCAAGGTTGACTTCAGAGAAGGTGGAATAAAGAATTCATTCATGTGCAGTTTCAGAATGGTTTAGGTTGGAAGGGACCTCAAGGATCATCCATTTCCAACCCCCCTGCCTACACCAGGGACACCTCACACTAGCCCAGGTTGCTCAAGGCCTCATCCAACCTGGCCTTGAACACCACCATGGAGGAGGCATCCACAACCTCCCAGTGTCTCACCAGCCTCACTGGAAAGAATTTCTTCCTAATCTGCAGTCTAAATCTCCCCTCCTCAAGTTTCGATCCATTTCCTCTCATCCTGTCACTACAAGCCCCTGTACAAAGTCCCTTCCCAGCTTCCTCTTAGGCCCATTTGAATACTGGAAAGCTGTTCTGTGGTCCCTCTGGATCCTTCTCTTTTCCAGGCTGAAGAGCCCCAACTCTCACAGCCTGATCCCACAGGGGAGGTTCTCCATCTTTCCATTTGGAAAGATGTGAGAGGTGTGGATAAAGCCATGCATTTTGCTTCATCCCTTCCCCTGGCAAGGCAAGGTTTGTGTTTAGCCACTCAAAGCAGCACCATTACAGCCAGAGCTGCTAATGGTACCTATTAAGCCAGCTTGACACTTCCCATTGAAACTCCTCCTTCTAGTTCTATGCAGCTCTGCCAAATCCTAGCAACTTGGACTGATTTTTTTTTCTCCCCAGCCTGCTTCTGGATGAATTTATTTAGGGAAAAAAAAAACCAATAATAATTCAACTTGTAATGGCACTGCTAGAAAAAACAAACATTCCTTTGCCAGTGTTTTGGAGCAGTGACCTTTTCCTTGACAGCTCTTCTTTGCCAGCCTGTGGAATCAAGCAGCCTTGCTGAATCCAAGCTGTGTCATTTGCCATATTTATTAAAAGCCACCTAAATTACCTACACTAAATGAACCCAAAACATCCCACATCACACTGGCTGACTCACAGTCTCACAGTATGTCAGAGGTTGGAAGGGACCTCCAGAGATCATCAGGTCCAACCCCCCTGCCAGAGCAGCATCACTCAGGGTAGTCTGCACAGGAATGCATCCAGGTGGGTTTGGAAAGGCTCCAGAGAAGGAAACTCCACAACCCCCCTGGGCAGCCTGTTCCAGGGCTCTGTCACCCTCACTGGAAAGAAGTTTCTCCTCATGCTGAGCTGAAATCTTCTCTGTTCAAGTCTGAACCCATNCAGGATCCCATTGGCTCTCTTGGCCACAAGAGCACATTGCTGTCCCATGCAGAACTTGCTGTTCACCAGCACTCCAAGGTCTTTCTCTGTGGAGCTGCTTTCCAGCAGGGCAGTCCCTAACCTGTCCTGGTGCCTGCTGTTATTCCTCCCCAGATGCAGGACCTTGCACTTGTCCTTATTAAACTCCATGAGGTTTGCCTGCACCCAGCTCTCAGCCTGTCCAGGTCGTGTTGGATGCTGCACAGCCTGAGGGGTGTCAGCCAATCCCTCCAGTTCTGTATCATCAGGAACTTGCTGAGGGTACTCTCAATGCCCTCAGCCAGGTCATTGATACAGATATTGAACAAATATCCCTAGACCCCAGCACATAGGTGCCCATGGGGCATTCTCAAGTGTTGTGACTCTCTGGGTTACAACTAGGGACTAAGAGGTACAAAGGACTTTCCCTACTGAGAGGACTTTACATTGAGACTGTGGCTGTCATATTGCCCTGGAATAAAGAGCTTTCATTCAGTCCTGTCAAAAAGCATGATAAATGTTTAACAGGATGGCCAAGGCACACACTTAGGACATGGGAGACCCAGGCTGAACCCTTGCTCTACTTAGTTCAATCTCCAACGTCAGATGTGATCCCACAGGGTATAAACATTATGACAGATACATGGTGATGGCTTTCAGGATCTTGGTCTCCCTCAGAATTTGGATTTATGTCCCTTTCAGCCATGCTGTAGGCTTAAAATGCTTTCAGAGATTGAACTGATAGCATTCTTCCCATTTTACACATGGCCAAATTCATCCCTGGAGAGGGAAGTAGCTTTTGCAAGCTCTACAGCTCATTAATAGCACAGTTTAGAGAAACCCCATTTCTCTTTTGGCTTTGGCTAGGCCAGAGTAAGCAGTGGTGATGTCTGGGTGATAAAGCATGTTAGTTCCTCCATGTGCCATAAAACAGCATTTAAATCAATTGCCTGTTGTCTTGGGGACAGCTGGAGGAAGGTAGCTTAAAAGGCAACCTATAGTGGATGAATCATAGAATTGTCAGGGTTGGAAGGGACCTCGAGGATCATCCAGTTCCAACCTCCCTGCCACGGCAGGGACACCTCACACTACATCTGGTTGCTCACAGCCACATCCAGTCTGCCCTTAAAAACCTCCAGGGATGAGGCTTCTACCACCTCCCTGGGCAACCTGTTCTAGTGTCTCACCACCCTCATGGTGTAAAACTTCTTCCTAACATCCAACCTGAATCTCCCCACTTCTAGTTTTGCTCCGTTCCCCCTAGTCCTATCGCTCCCTGACACCCCCGAAAGTCCCTCTCCCGCTTTCTTGTGGGCCCCATGATAAACTGTTAGCTAAAAATCTGGAGAGAACTTTTAGCTGGGAGAGGGGGAAAAAAGGAAAACCCAAAGCCTTTGGTCAGTGTGACCATCCCAAGGACTTACTAGGAAGTGGTAGGTGTGGAAGTTGTAAGGCTTGCGGAAGTACTTCTCGTCCTCTCCGTAGTAGAGCTGTTCACACACAGCATTGTACTGCAGCTCCCTCCAGTCCCCGTTGTAGACGTGCTCACAGTGCCCCCCAAAGAAATGAGGGTCATACACATACTGGCTCCCTTCCTGTGTTAGGATGTTGTACCTTGGGAAGAGGTAGCATCCAGAAGGTTATCCACAGGTCCTTGCTTTAGTTCCCCAGCACTCGCTGGTGCTGTTCTCGGAACGCTACGTCTGCGTAACGTCCTCGGGTCTCTGGAATTTGGATGGCATCTAAAATCTGAGGGTTGGGGTGGTTATCTCCTTCACAGAGCTGCCCTGGTGAGACCTCACCTGGAATATTGCGTCCAGTTTTGGGCTCCCCAGTTCAAGAGGGACTGGGATCTACTGGAGAGGGTCCAAGGGAGGGCTACAAGGATGACTGAGGGACTGGAGCACTGCCCTACGAGGAGAGGCTGAGAGCCCTGGGGCTGCTCAGCCTGGAGAGGAGAAGGCTGAGAGGATCTAATCAATATCTATAAGTATCTGAGGGCTGGGTGTGAAGAAGGAGTGATAGGACAAGGAGCAACAGATGTAAACCACAGCACAGCAGGTTCCACCTCAACATGAGGAGGAATTTCTTCACTAGGAGGGCTGCAGGACACTGGAACAGGCTGCCCAGAGACATTGTGGAGTCTCCTTCTCTGGAGACTTTCCAGACCCATCTGGATGCATTCCTGTGTGACCTGCACTAGATTCTATGGTGCTACCCTGTCAGGGGGGTTGGACTCAATGATCTCCTGAGGTCCCTTCCAACCCCTAACATCCTGTGATCCCATGATCCTGTGACAGCTCTTTTGTTTCCAAGATACTGGTTGGGACTCATATGTTAGAAATAGAAGAAATCAGCTAAGCTGTGTAGTCCATCCCTGCAAATACAATTATGAGAGTCATAAAATCATAGAGTCATAGAATAACCTGGGTTGGAAGGGACCTCACAAGGTCATCTAGTCCAACCCCCTCTGCAGTCAGCAGGGACATGCTCCACTAGATCAGGTTGTCCAGAGCCCTGTTGAGCCTCACCTTGAATGTTTCCAGGGATAGGACTTCAACTACCAACCTGGGCAACCTGTTTCAGTGTTCCACCACCCTCCTGGTGCAGAGCTTGTTCCTAGCATCCAATCTAAATCTGCTCTTCTTTCTTTTCAAACCATTGTCCCTCCTGCTATCACTACAGACTTTTGGATACAGTCCCTCTGCAGCGTTCTTGAAGGCCCCCTTCAGGTACTGGAAGGTTTTTATTTAGTGCCAAAGTCCTGGAATTCCTCCAGGTCCCTGGCTGAGCCTAATGCCTCTCACTGTCACAGAGTGTTTCCAGGCATTCCCTGTAATTGTTTTCTGTTTTAATTTCATCTCCTTTATTTTAACAATGGGAGTTAGCACCCTCCCTGCACTGGCAGTCTGCCTGTGCTTTGCCAAGCCTCTCACTGACTCTTTCCTTACTCCTCTTTCTTCCTCCTCTCCAGCCATCACAGCTGCTCCCCTCTGAAATCCTGCCTACTGCTTACTATTCCAGGGCCCCAAATGAAAGCATTATTCAGGCTGGACAGCAGCATTGCTCCTCACAACAGGGAATCCTCTTTAAGGCTAAGATAGTAAATGGTATTGCTTTTGCCTGGTCTGCAGGAGAAACACATCACAGAGCAGTATTAAATGGGGTGCTCGGTGTAAATTATTTCATATCTTGAAAAAAAAAAAAAACAAACCTTTAGATGAATTCTCCCAGGCCCTGGCCCAGAGAGCTGTTTGTCTTCTGGACCCCAGAGACTGTTGGATGGATGTGGTAGGGCAATTATCTAATGGCTGTGACTGCCTTCTCATAGTGTTGGCAGTGTTCTCCAAGCAGCATCTTGGTTAAAACACCAGACCTAAAAGGAGGCTCTCGTGACAATTTGCCTTTCCATTAATTCTGGATTCCTCCTTTCATTAATTAATTAATTAATAGGTAAAGCAACATTTGCAACTGAACACAGTGAAACTCCTTGATGGATGGAGGTATTTTACCTGGCATGTATTCAGGTGGAGCTCAAGCTTCTTGCCTAGACTCTGTCCTCTGAAGTCCTAACTCCCAGAGTTAAATTTTCTCCTTAAGGATGAACGCCACCAGGATGCTGCATCTCCAATATTTTGCTCTAATATTTTGGGGGGGGGTTAGACTGGATGACCTCTAGAGGTGCCTTCCAATGCAGTGCAATGTAAATTCTCTTTATCAGCTGAAGAAAGCTGTGAGATAACTGGACTCAGAGAACTGGGCTGGATTTTTACGTGAGTGCAGAAAGGACGCTTTAAAATGTCTCTGTCCTAAAGTACAGAGTGGATGGGAGAGGCCATGGTCAGGACAGGATTTGAAATCAAAGCTGAGATGAACCCTCTTGCTTCTCTCACTGCAACCAGTGGTTCTCTGCTCTCCTTTGAGGTTAATCCAGCAGCCTGTCAATTCACAGGGCACTGCCATTACCAAGGAAGAGCAATATAAAAAGCATCATCCTGGTTTGAGTGTAAGAGTGGCAGCTATCAATTCATTACTCACCCTTGGACTGCTTTTTCAGCCCCTGGGATTGGGAACAGATGTTCACAAGGGCTTTCAACATCTTCATCCTCACAGTTCTCCTCATCAGACCCATCTCTGCAGTCCAGCTCTCCGTTGCACACGAGATGCCTTTTAATACAGCGACCTAGTGCACAGGGACAGACCATCACTTACCCAACCCTGCACTGATTGTCCCACTTCCCAGCCACATCTCAGGGCCACAAGAAGTCCTGCTAGCTGTTAAACACAGCTCCTTGGGGGAATGTTTTCCTTTGCAACCTGGAGCACAGCACAGAGTCCAGGCTGGCCACTCCCTTGGATTCTCATGGGATGTGAATCAGGTAGAGGTCACCTCATTGCCCTGATTTTGCTCTCTACAATCGTGCTTTTGGAAGGGGGATACAGGAAGCTTCTCCACTTGGCTTAGGGAAGCCAGCCTTGTCTTATTAAAGTCCAATTTTGCCTTTTTCCCCTTGCAAGAGGCATTTGGGGGGAGTTTGTGGCACTTTGGGACATGATTTAGTCACTTTGGGTCATGGTAGTGTTGGCTTAACAGTTGGATCTTAGAGGTCTTTTCCAACCTTAATAATTCTATGATTGAACACCTGGAGGTGTTCAGGAAACCTGTGGCCATAGCACTTGGGGACATAGTTTAATGGCCACAGTGGTGTTGGGTTGATGGTTGGACTCAATCTTAGAGATCTCTTCCAACCCAAACAATTCTATGACTCTGTGACTCTCTGGCTCTATGAATATGACTCAAGAATGGATGTTTGGAGGAAGGGCAACCTGAAAGTGCTTTTGCTTCTGGGAGTGAGGAGAAAACCTTGCCATGACATTCATGGCAGGAGGGGACAAGGGGAAATGGATGAAAACTACAGCACAGGAGGTTCCACCTCAACATGAGGAAGAACTTCTTCACTAGGAGGGTCCCAGAGCACTGGAACAGGCTCCCCAGAGGGGTTGTGGAGTCTCCTTCTCTGTGTTCCTGTGTAACCTGTGCTAGATTCTATGGTCCTGCTCTGTCAGGGGGGTTGGACTTGATGATCTTTGGAGGTCCCTTCCAACCCCTAACATCCTGTGAGCCTGTGAACTGTGAGTACTGCTGCTCTTGGCTCAGTGGAGTGATGCTGACCTGCTCCAGCTGCTGAGCTGCTCACAGAGCTGGAAGTGCATTTCTGAATTTCAACAGGATTTTCATTAGGTGCTCAAGGTGGGAGTCTGAGCCCTTTGTGTAAAACCAAAAATCTGTCAAGGCTAGTCAAACTTTGACAGAACAGCCATGCTACCTCCCAAGCCTCAGAGCTGGGGATGCCTAAAAAGAAACAAATCAGCTCCCCAACAGATTGCCAGTTTGATTAGTAGTTGAACTAAGTCTTTAGCAGGGAGAGAAAGTGGTGTGCTGTGGGAGCAGAGGTGCCCATGGCAGGGAGGGTGAGTAGGTAGCACAGCAGTTGGAACAGAATATTTCTGCTCTCTTTCTTCCACTGAAAGATTAACCTTTTCCATGGCACCCAACCTTTACAGGATCACAGAATGTTAGGGGCTGGAAGGGACCTGGAAAGATCATACAGTCCAACCCCCCTGCGAGAGCAGGATCACCCAGAGCAGATCACACAGGAACACATCCAGGTGGGTCTTGAATATCTCTAGAGAGGGAGACTCCACAACCCCCCTGGGCAGCCTGTTCCAATGTTCTGTCACCCTCACAGGGAAAAACTTTTTCCTCCTGTTTCCATGGAACTTCCTATGCCTCAGCTTCCACCCTTTGCCCCTTGTGCTGTCATTGGGCATCACCCAGCAGAGCCTGGCTCCAGCCTCTTGGCACTCACCCTGCACATCTTTATCAACATGAATGAGGTCACCTCTCAGGCTCCTCCTCTCCAAGCTACAGAGCCCTCAGCTCCCTCAGGCTCTCCTCATAAGGAAGATGTTCCACTCCCTTCATCATTTTTGTGGCTCTGCAGTGGATTCTTTCTAGCAGTTCCCTGAGGTCCTTCCTGAAGTGAGGGGGCCCAGAACTGGACACAATATTCCAGATGCAGCCTCAGCAGGGCAGAGCAGAGGGGGAGGAGAACCTCTCTCGATCTACTAACTGCAGCCCTTCTAATCCACCCCAGGATGCCCTTTGGCCTTCTTGGCCACAAGAGCACATTGCTGGCTCATGCTCAACCTCCCATCCACTTGCACCCCCAGGTCCCTTTTCCCTTCACTGCTCTCCAACAGGTTGCATCTAAGCATAAGGATGGATTTCTGCAAAAACCTCTTTGGCAGGAGTTTGGGGCTGGTCCACTCACCTGTTTCCTCACACTGGAAGTCCTTCCCACAGCTGGAGGTTGCAGTGCACGTTGTCCCAGCGTGGCAAGCTTGCTCGTCCCACAGGTGTCCTGCACACCTCTGCCCTGCAAACTCTGCCGGCTGCACCAGCCTCCGGTACCGGTGCTGAGCCACCCCAGAGAGGACACCAACATCAACACCTAACCTGTAGCCCCCAGGGACATCACCTCCACAGGCTAGAAAGCAATTAAAACTACCACTTGTATCTGTATCAAGGTTTTGTGTGCGTGGCCCAAAGACTTTGTATGAGTTCAATGATAGAATGGGCTGGGTTGGAAGGGACCACCAAAGGTCATCTTGTCCAAGCCCCTCTGCAGTCAGCAGGAGCATCCTCCACTAGATCAGGTTGCCCACAGCCCTGTCGAGCCTCACCTGGAATATCTCCAAGGATGGGGTCACAGCTACTCCCTGGGCAACCTGTTCCTGTTTTTCACCACCCTCCTGGTGCAGAACTTGTTGCTAACATCCAATCTAAATCTCCTCTTCTCCAATTTCAAACCATTGCCCCTTGTCCTGTCACTACAAGTCCTTGTAAGCAGTCCCTCTGCAGCCTTCCTGTATACCCCCTTCAGGTACTGGCAGGCTGCTATTAGGTCTCCCTGGAGCCCTCTCTTCCCCAGGCTGAACACCCCCAGATCCCTCAGCCTCTCCTTGAAACAGAGGTGCTCCAGCCCTGCAGTCATCTTCATGGCCCTCCTCTGGACTTGCTCCATCAGGTCCATGTCCTTCCTGTGTTGAAGGCTGGAGATGGAGAATCAGCAGAGGGACAGGAGCTCAGGAGATTTGCTCCAAGTTCACAGAGATGAATGTAGGAGGGTCTGGAATGTCTGGGGTTTGAAATCTCTTTCTTATTTTATACTTTGGAGGTACTGTGGAATTTTTTTTTCCAGTTAAATAGGCTTTGTCCTAGAATGTAACAGGCTTAGATGGACACAGACACTAATTACAACACTGACCCTGCAACATTTCTGGTGGATTATTAATGAGACTTGCTGCTCTTTAAACTAGGAAGGGAGGGTGTCAGAGGTAGGAAATAAGGTGGAACTAGAGAAAAGCCAAATAATTTACTGATTTAAGCAGAGGGACGAAAAGTGTAGGGATATAAACTCCACAGAACACAAAATTATGTCAGGTATTGGAAGATAAATTCTTGAGTTATGAAGACATATGTGAAATGATATAAGGAATTGAGAACAAGAGCTGATGAATGAAGGCTGCTTCTAATTTCTTTTCATTGGAATATTTGCATTAAGAATCAGGGGATGCTTAATTAAAACTGAGCTAGAGAAGGAAGAAAGTCTTGAGCAAATACCCTGGCCTGATTCTTCCATCATTTGCCTCGATTTTGCATTTTGCTCTTCTGCTGCTTGCAGTGAATCTATTCCCCAGTTTACACCAGGGTAAGAGCCTCTCCAGTAGAAGAGCATCTCCATCATACTTGGATGAGTTTACTGGCTGCTTCAGCATGATGAATATGTATAATATATATAATTAATGTGTGTACATCCCCATCACAGGCACATCTGAAGATAAATGAATACATTACACTGGAGCCTTACTTTTTTCTCTTGGCAAGGAAAGCAATCTGTCCACTCTGACCACTGGCTCAGCTGACAGTCGATGGGAGCTGGAGAATTAACATCTCTGCTGCTTCTCCTGAGGAAGGGAAGAGAGAGCAGTCTGAGGTCTTTGAAGCTGTGTTTTAAAGGAGGGCTGGAGGCTAGCAGGGAGGAAATGATCTCTGTGTCTGTGTGTGTGTATTTTTTTCCACTGGGGAGAAACCTGTTTGGTAGGAAATGGGAAGCATTGCTTAGCAGGGGTAGCTGTACAACCTGAGATGCTCCATCCAGGAGCTTCACCATCAGGGACAGCACCTGAAGGTTTTGTCTTGGGTTTCCTGCTCTCCCAAGAGATCCTAGCCCTTTTCCAATAGGTGGATTGCAATTCAATAGCAGACCATAAAAGCACACACCATGAGTAAACAGAATGCCAAGAAGAGACAGGTTTTAAGGAAGGCTTGCTGGTTTTTTGTTCGTTTGTTTTTGGCTTTCTTCTCAGCAGCACATCACAAGCTCCAGGAGCTGTGGTGTTTATCACCTTGAGCCTGTTCTGAAATCGATTGATTTCACTTTTTTGGGGGTTTTTTTGCACTGTTGTGCATTCATGGTCAGCGTTTTTCCCAGCCGAGTACAAAATCAGGGTCTGACTCCCAGGGGCTTCGAGGATTGATGGGACAGGCAGAAGGCAAGGTACACCTTGACTCTGGGAACGTCTTGGCTGACTATTTCTAAAAGGAAGTGCATGAATTCTGAGAAGAAGGAGGAAAAAAAAAAGCTAAAGGAAGAGTATAAAAGCAGAAAATGCCAAGGGTACCAATGCACAATGGCCCTTGGATGAGACTCTCTGCAGACACAGTGAATATTGTTGTACAGCAGTGTGCAAATGCTTCTCTTGCCTCCCAGCCCAGTGGTTCTGCTCTCTGTTTGTGTCCCTGCTCCTACAATCTTTATTTGTATCGTGGGGTTTCTTTGTCTTGAGGAGCAATCTGTGGCCTGTCAATACAACTCTGGTTTTGCCACAGCCTTCCAAGCGTTTTGAGGAGTTGTTCTGAGCCAAAAAACATTCTCATTGTTATTATTTTGGTGATGAGCTAATGAGCAGTCTGCTTTACTTGCAAGACTGCAGTCCAAAGAGAAATACTGATAATTAGCAGAGGTATGGAACACAGTTGGGGATTGGTCAGAAGAGAGACTTGCTAAATGAAAGCCACACCAGCTCAGCCAAGGGAGCCCAGGGGTGCAGATCAGTCTGTGAGAGCAAAACCCTGCTGTGTCCTCAGGAAAACAACAGGAGCCTGCAGACTGTTCTGAGGGCACCTTCTGGATGCATGCAGAGTGCATGGGGTTGCAAAATACTTTCTAGCTGACCAATTGCACACCGCAGAGAGCAAAACAATAACATTCCATGTGTGCCAAGAGCAGCATCCCTACATAGAATTATAGAATCACAGAATCATAGAACGGTCTGGGCTGGAAGGAACCTCCAAAGGGCATCCAGTCTGACCTCCCTGCAGTCAGCAGGGACATCCCCAGATAGATCAGGCTGCCCTGTCGAGCCTCACCTTGAATATCTTCAGGAAAGGGACTTCAACCACCTCCCTGAGCAACCTGTTCCAGTGTTCCATCACCCTCATAGTAAAGAACTCCTTCTTGATATCCAATCTAAATCTGCTTTTCTCTTGAAGCCATTGCCCCATGTCCTGTCACTGCAGGTCTTTGTAAACAGTCTCTCTCCATCCTTCCTGCAGGCCTCCTTCAGGTACTGGAAGGCTGCTGTCAGGTGTCCCTGGAGCCTCCTCCTCTCCAGGCACCTTTGATTAGAACATGCTGCAGAAGCCACCTCCTTGACAGGCTGGGCACCTCTTATTGGGAAAAGATTTTAGCTTATATATGTGGTTGGGTTTTATTGGTTAAGGGATCAATAAGAGAATTTAAACAGTTGCTCTGAGCAATACAGGGGTCTGGAAGGGTTAGGGCTCTTCTAGGGACTTCTGTTAGCTACTTCTGTTAAGACCTTCCAGGACTTCTGTTAAGGACACTCTGAGACTCTGTAGTGCTGGGAATGAGGAGAGGCTGAAGGAGCTGGGATTGTTTAGCCTGGAGAAGAGGAGGCTCAGGGCTGACCTCATTGCTGTTTACAATTACCTGAAGGGAGGCTGTAGCCAGGTGGGGGTTGGTCTCTTCTCCCAGGCAACCAGCAGCAGAACAAGAGGACACAGTCTCAAGTTGTGCCAGGGGAGGTATAGGCTGGATGTGAGGAGGAAGTTCTTCACAGAGAGAGAGATTTGCCATTGGAATGGGCTGCCCAGGGAGGTGGTGGAGTCACCATCACTGGAGATGTTCAAGAGAAGCCTGGATGAGGCACTTAGTGCCATGGTCTGGTTGATTGCTTAGGGCTGGGTGATAGGTTGGACTGGATGATCTTGGAGGTCTCTTCCAACCTGGTTGATTCTATGATTCTACAATGCAGTAATAAAGGACTTCTGAGAGTCTCTGCCCTCGACAGCTCTGGAATTCCATTGCCAGAGCACTAATGGGGGACGTCCATTCGTCACCCAATGGCACCTTCTTATCAGGGGCTACTACTATGACCACTACAGCCCCTTGAACCAGAGTAGTGACAGCAGACAAACCTGGAGCTGGAGGCCACACATGTATTGATGCCTTGTTGCTCTGACAGGAGGAGGAGTGGGCTGCACCCTTCAGCACTTCACAGAGTGCTTAATTGGCTCACCTTCGATTGGGTCCTGCGTTTACCTCTTCATTATTCCACCAGGCTTGGTAAGTTCATCAAACATCAAAAATCTCTTCTTTGTTCATTTTCAAAAGGGATTATCAGAATAAGCCTCCATAATTAAGTGTATCACTGCCACAGGTTTTTTTCCCCCCTTCCTTTCTGCCTTCTCCTTGTCTCCGTGTTCCAATTATCACTGATACCCTTTTTTTTTTTTGATCCTTCTAAATCATATTTGCCTGAAATTAATAGCCATAGGAAAAAAAATAATCCAAGCATTTCCTATAATGACACTGTAGCTTTAGAAGGAAAAAAAAAAAAGAAAATAAAAAGAGTAACTTGTTTATTCCCTTCCTTCAAAGCCTAAGTGACACTTGTATAGGTTAATAATATTGTTGAGGATAAAAAAAAGAAACCTGAGGTATGAGGATCTGGCTTGGATTGAAAAATTGGGTTTACTCACATGCACTTGTTAACTTCACCTTGTCAAATGCAAAATAATTGTAATGAAGAAGAGGAAGGTAGCAGAATATCCACTTGCAAACCATCCTGTGGAGGGAATTTATTTCGAGGGCCCAAACCCAAGTACAGTAATTTTGGTAAGGAAGTTTAAGAAGGCTTAAGAATCATCTGTAAAAGAAAAAGCATTGTGCAAACAATTCCTGTAAGCAAGAATTATGATGCTGAGCTTGGGCTTTGGACAGCTGCTAATATATTTTTTTCTTCTTCTTCCTGGTAGCTGGTTTGCACATGCCAGAAGTCAGGGCAAAATTGATGGGCTGCCTTGCCCATAATTTCCATAGGGAAAGTTAGGGATTGGGGGTCAAATGGACTTACCTCTGGGAAAGCAATGCCTCAATCTCCCCATGTGCTCCAGCCTGATGTGCTGTTAAAGCCAAGGAGCTTAGAGACAGAGTGAAGAGGAGGAAGAGGCTGCTGACACTGGCTGCTCCACGTTGCTTTTCCATAGGTAAATGTTTGCTATAGATCAGCTGCAAACAGAAGCTTTGTGCTTCAGGCTGCCATGGGGCAAGCATGGCTAGAAGAAGCAGGGAGCCTCCTGGCCCCCGAAACGCTGTGGTAAATCATTGACAACAGCACAGACCACATCCCAAAGAACCAGGACACATCCCAGAGGCCTTTGCCCTTCTGGAAACAAATTCCCAGTTTCCTGGCAAGGGAATATATTAAAGTGTGTGAGTCTATCCACATTAAAGTCAATCAAGCCCTGTTGCAGTGCTGTGTTTCTTGTCCAGCCTGCACCCTCCTTTTAATCTGAAGGAGGAGGGAACTCATTTTGTTTCCCACAGAGACTTAACTGTAATTTTGGTGCATCTGGTTGCTGACCAGGGAAAAGCTTCTCAGTGCAGCAAACTGAAGATTATCAGGAAATTGTGCTCTGAGGAACGTGTCCCTTCCAGATAGGGCAAGGAAATGTCACTTCTTCCCACTGCCATCCATGTTAAGACAGTGTCCCATCTCCAAACCTGACATCAGTCAGTTAGCACCTGGCTTTTGGGTAGCCCTCCACAGTCAGTGCAAAGTGAGAATCTACATGTTTGGTTTCTGAAATGATGAGGGGTGAGGAAGACGCCTCCCGAGTCTAAAATGGTGTCTTACCCATATGCTGTGCAGAGCCATCTGTTAGTGGTGGCTCTAATGCTTTTAGCTGGTTGGGCTCTTAGCACAGTAGTGGATGTCACAAGGATAAGAGAGCAATACCATGGAAATCAAGAATGACATGAGTTAGTTATTTTTAAGATACTGGTCTCAAGATAATTGTATTTATAGAATCACAGAATTGTTAGGGTTGGAAGGGACCTGAAGGATCATCTACTTCCAAACTCTCTGCCGTGGTTGCTACAGCAGGTTGCTCACAGCCACATCCAGCCTGGCTGCAAAAACCTCCAGGGATGAGGTTTCCACCACCTCCCTGGGCAACCTGTGCCAGTGTCTCACCACCCTCATGGGGAAGAACTTCTTCCTAGCATCCAGTCTGATTCTGCCCATGTCTAGTTTTGCTCCATTCCCCCCAGTCCTATCACTGCCTGACTGGAAGGCCACAAGGTCTCCTTGGAGCCTTCTCTTCTCCAGACTGAACAGCCCCAACTCTCTCAGTGTCCTCATACCAGAGGATCTCCAGCCCTCTGATCATCCTCATGGCTCTTCTCTGGACACTTTCCAGCATCTCCAGATCCTTCTTGTAACAGAGGCTCCAGAACTGGACACAGTTCTCCAGAGTGGAGCAGAGGGGGAGAATCACCTCCCTCTCCCTGCTGGCCACACTTCTCTTGCTGCAGCCCAGGCTCTGGTTGGCTTTCTGGGCTGCAAGTGCTCACTGCTGGCTCCTGTTGAGCTTCTCATCCCCCAGCACCCCCAAGTCCCTTTCTCCAGGACTNCCCCCCCCTCCCCAGCCTGTCTGCTGCTATTTAGTTTTCAGGTGTTGGAAGAAAAGAGAAAATGGCCTTTGGAAAGGGAGTAGGTTATGCTGCCCTATGCCTGTTTCCTCAAGCTTGCATTTAGCCACCTGAATTCCACCCCAAGGGCTCTTGGGCAGGCACAAATATGCACCAGAAATCTGTCCCTTTGCTAGATATTAGTTTTTGGTTTGTTTTTTTTTTTTAAGAGTTAAGAGATCTATGGAGAGTTCTATGTTCAAACAAGGGTCTGCATCTCACTGCCTTTTTCTTCTGCCTAAGTGGGCTGAGGTGCTTCATGCATAAATGAAGTGTTCCCAGGAGACAGCTGGAAGTTTGAACCTCAATAAATTCATGAGGAAATGTAATTATTGTAGGAAAATCTGGTATTGGGCTATTAGAGCTAGGAAGCAGACAGTGAATTGTCCTCTGTCCACAAAAGACTGGGATGGAAGTGTCACTTGGTGTATTTCCCATTTGTATTGCCAAGTCCATTTCAATAGCTGGTATTGGAAATGATCAAGCTAGAAGGACCTCTTCCTGTGTCATTTTCATGTAATTAAAGCTGAGGACGACCCTGGGGCTTGTCTTTGCTGAACATGAAGGAAAATGTAGCACAGGGGTGAAGTCTGCAGTGAAATGAAGTGAAAACTGCCTTTTTGGTGACCTTTGAGAGTGTGTTAATGCATCCCTTAATGCACTTCAGATGAGTTCAGAAAGTCCTTCTCCTTTCTTTGCCTCCACAGGAAGAACTTGAACAAGGATTTGAATATTTTTTTATGTTTTTTTTTTTTCTTTTATGTACCATTAAACCTGAATTACTTTTGCCTGGGAGAAAAGCAGGGAATTGAAACTGGCCTAAGGCCATCCCCATCCTTAGCTCCCTCTCACCCATTCCAGCCTCTCTCCACTTCGCTCTTAAAACAGAATGACAGAGAAAGGTTTTAGTAGTTGGGTGGGGATGGGCCCCACTGTCTCCACAGCAGGAGCCTCCCTGGCTCTCTGCCCAATCTATCTCCTCCCAAATCTTCCAAACTTCTGCCATCTTTTGATGTAAATGGCTGCTTTGCACAGGCAAGTGCCTCCTCAGCATCAGAGCCAGACTGTTGGGGCATTCGATCTTCTCTTCCCTGATAGCACCATCAGAAACACACCATATATATATATATATATATATATATATATATGGGAAGTTATTTGTGGCACTTCTCCCAGGTAAAAGGCTGGGCTGGTTTGTGCAGTCAGGCACAACACCAATTTTGCAGTGATAGGTGAGGTCATTTGGGGGTAGGGGGGAGGTGTGCCAGAGAGATTTAAGCAGCGGGCAAAAGCACGTCACGTTAGAGGTGAAATTAAAGCAGCTTTCTCAAAGGTGTTGTGGTCCTAAAGTGATGGATATAAAAGTCATGCTTCTGTTTATAACATTATGCATTGAACTTGTCTGAAATGTGTGTTGGATCCTTGGCTCTAAACCTCAATTTAACTCTCTGAACCTCCGGCTTGCCACGCTAAGCTGTGCTGTCTACAGCAATGCAGTCACCTTCAGAGGGATGAGCTATGAACTGAAGGCTTTGGGATCTTCCAGAACCTGGAAATAAGGGTTGTGAGTAGGTTGGGATTGAGCTTGCATTGGCACTTTGTGACTATTCCCAGCCTAAAGCTTCTTTCCACAGTGCTGAAGAGTTCTTCATTGCCAGTGAAGTAGCAGTGAAGATCCATAGCATCAGTAGAATCAGTAGCAGCATAGATTCGTAGATTCACAGAATGGGATGGGTTGGAAGGGACCTTAAAGATCACACAGTTCCAACCCCCCCTGCCATGGGCAGGGACACCTCACACTAGCCCAGGTTGCTCAAGGCCTCATCCAACCTGGCTTTGGACATCTCAAGGGAGGGGGCATCCACGACCTCCCTGGGCAACCTGTTCCAGTGTCTCACCAACCTCCCTGTAAAGAATTTCTTCTAATCTCCAGTCTAAATCTCCCCTCCTGAAGCTCAAAGCCATTCTCTCTCATCCTATCACTACAAGCCCTTGTCAAAAGTTCCTTTCTTGCTTTCTTGTAGCCCCTTTCAGGTACTGGAAGACTTCTGTAAAGTCTCCCTGGAGCCTTCTCTTCTCTAGGCTCTCAAACTCTCTCAACCTTTCCCCATAGGGGAGGTTCTCCAGCCCTCTGATCATCATCATGGCCCTCCTCCAGACCTCCTCCAGCAGTTCTACCTCCCTCCTTTACATTTCTTACCTATCAAAAATCAGGAGCAGAGTTACTCACAGCAAACATGGTGCCATTGGGGTTTAGTAGTCCTGAGGTCTTGGGTGACAGGTTGGACTTTGATGATCCTTGAGGTCTTTTCCAGCCTTGTTGATTCTGTGAAACAAACTCAGGCTCCCACTTTTCCTCACTGATACTGGTACAGAATTTCATTCCACTTAAAAAAAAAAATCTCTTTTTCTTTTTTTTTTTTTTGGTATATTTTGCCCAAAAAGGAGAATTAATTTCTGCCTGCAGAATGCCTTGGTCTTTTAAATAGCACCTGAACAGCACATTGGTTATGTGGCAGTCTACACCATCCTAGCTCCAGGATGAAATTCTATCACAAGAGCTAAGACAATGGTGGTGGTGGTGGTGGCCAGCAATTTGCATTTGTACTTTCTTTATATGTAGATTTTTTTTTTGTTTTGGTTTAGTTGTGTTAATCATATCCCTACAGATCTTGCTGCAGGGGATGGGGTTGCTGAAAACTCTCACTCTTTTTTGATACCACTGTTCTCTTTTTATTTTTTTTTTTGTTTGCAGTACATTTTTTCATGCAGCACTGTCAATCTGCATGTTTTGCTCCTGATTTGAAGACCATGAACCTCTAAAGGCAGAGCTCTGTTCTCTGTTCTTTTTTTGTTGTTGTTCGATGCATCAGAGCCACAAAGTCGTATCTGAGCTTCTTGCTGGCATGTGTCAAGCAGTGTGACTGACACCTGCCATGTGCTGTTTGCTCTCTCCTGCTTCCCCAGGGAAAAGCAGAGAACAGACAGCCTTTCATTCAGGGGGGCAGGCTGGTGTGTCTTTAAAAACACAGAGACTGTTGCACCGTGCAGAGTTTACAGAGAGGTTAGATATGGCAAGATCAAGAAGTTCTGCCTTGCCATTGGAGCTCTGTCTCCCTTTCAGGGGTGCTTTCACAGCACATATGGCCTCTCTCAGCTTGTCCTCTCTGCACAGGGTAATTCTGTTTTGCCAAGGAAGCCAAGCTTCTTACAGTATCACAGTATCACAGTACATTAGAGGTTGGAAGGGACCTCCAGAGATCATCCAGTCCAACCCCCCCTGCCAGGATCACCCAGGGTAGTCTGCACAGGAATGCACCCAGATGGATTTTGAATGTGTCCAGAGAAGGAGACTCCACAACCACAACAGCAGAGCTTGGGAACATGATTTATGCCTAATCTTTCAGACTTCCAGCAAGAAGGAGCAGTGCAACTGGTGAAAACCAGGGTAAGTTTTTTGACAGTCCAGTTTTCTTTGGAAGAGAACTAGATTTTGGGGTTGCTTAGCATGGACAAGAGAAGGCTCCAGGGAGATCTTACAGTGGCCTTTCAGTAGTTAAAGGGGGCCTGCAGGATGGGGAAGGACTCTGTACCAGGATTTAAACTGAATCACAGAATGTTAGAGATTGGAAGGAACCTCCAGAGATCATCCAGTCCGACCTCCAGAGATCATCAGGTCCAACCCCCCTGCCAGAGCAGGATCACTTAGGGTAGTCTGCACAGGAATGCATCCAGGTGGGGTTTGAAAGTCTCCAGAGGAGGAGACTCCACAACTCCCCTGGGCAGCCTGTTCCAGGGCTCTGTCACCCTCACTGTAAAGAAGTTTCTCCTCATGTTGAGCTGAAGTCTTCTCTGTTCAAGTCTGAACCCATTGTTCCTTGTCTTATCACTGTGCACCACCCAAAAGAGCCTGGCCCCCTCCCCTTGACACCCACCCCTCAGATATTGTAGACATTGATCAGATCCCTTCTGAGTCTTCTCAAGACTGAGGTCCATCAGGCTCTCTTCACAGGGGAGATGCTCAAGACCCCTAATGATCCTCTTGGCTCTCTGTTGGATTCTCTCCAGCAGGTCTCTGTCTCTTTTGAACTGGGGAGCCCTAAACTGGACACGGTGTGAACTTCAAAATCCAAGTCCCAGCACAGACACCTTCAAGAGCAACATTTAATTTTTGGAAGCTGGCTTTATGTTTTGTCTTTCTTTAAAGGGTGGACAGGTACAATTTTGCTCCCCAAGGAAGTACAATAAAGAGGCTCTCATTGAATTAGAGAGAAATACAGAAACTATATTAAAAAATATACAGGAAAATACAGAATACACAAATCCCCAACACCTAATATATATATAGGACACCTGAACCCTCTGCAAAAAACCTTTCCCTGACCAGACTAAGCCACAAACCCCAGTGCTCCCTTTCTCCACCCCCCACTGTTTTCTCCCTTCCATGAGACCTAAGCAGGCTGTAATTGCTCAGGACAAATTAGTCAGGTCTCTGAAAGCCACAACCAGGCCTCCTTCCTTATGGAATCATGGAATGAATCATAGAATGGTCCAGGCCAAATGGGACCTCCAAAGGTCATCCAGCCTGACCTCCCTGCAGTCAGCAGGGACATCCCCAACTAGATCACGCTGTCCAGAGCCTCGTTGAGCCTCACCTTGAATATCTCCAGGGAAGGAGCCTCAACCACCTCCCTGGGCAACCTGTTGCAGTGTTCCACCACCCTCATAGTGAAGGACTTCTTCCTGATATCCAATCTAAATCTGCTCTTCTCTAGTTTGAAGCCATGTTACCAGATAAGGACTCCCTCTGGAGAGCCAAAAGGAGGGAGGAAAGGGAGCCAGTTGGCCTTGCTGCCAGTTTATAAAGAGGAGGAGGATTATGGGATTGAAGAACAAAATTACAATGGCACAGAATCACAGAATGCCAGGGGCTGGAAGGGACATTGAAAAATCATCCAGTCCTGCCATGGGCCGGGACACCTCACACTAGAGCAGGTTACTCACAGCCTCATCCAGTCTGGCTGCAAAAACCTCCAGGGATGAGGCTTCCACCACCTCCCTGGGCAACCTGTGCCAGGCTCTCACCACCCTCATGGGGAAGAATTTCTTCCTGACATCCAAGCTGAATCTCCCCACTTCTAGTTTTGCTCCATTCCCCCCAGTCCTATCACTACCTGACGTCCTAAGAAGTCCCTCCCCAGCTTTCTTGTAGCCCCCTTCAGATACTGGAAGGCCACAAGAAGGTCTCCTCAGAGCCTTCTCTTCTCCAGACTGAACAGCCCCAACTCTCTCAGTGTCACTGAACTGGTCTGATAACCTACTTTCTATCAAAGGAAGCACTTGGCCTTAAACACATGAGCAATTATGGGCTGCATTGCTTAAAAAAGAAGTATGCATTGCAGTGTTGGTGGGGTCAGGGCTGTGCTGCAGAGACTACCTTGTAGCTTGGACAGAGGGAAAAAAAAAAAAAAAAAACCAAACAAAACACCCTGAAAAGCTGCAAGGCTTTTAAATTCATTTTTTTGCCTGCTAAGATGCTTCAATGGGGCTGATCTTAACACATCTGAAGGAGCCACATGGGGAACCTTCGTGGACTCCTCCTAAGCAGCGCTTTGTCCTTGACAGTAAAAAAGAAACGTTAGGTTTTTAAAAGCAGGGATCAATAGCGCTGCCTTTTCTTGTGTTCTCCTGTTGATGCCAGCGAGGCAAGGCAGAGCAGGCTGCTGGGTGGTGGAACAAGTGATCCTATCTCCCCCTCTGCTGGAAAACCACGATATGACCGCCGGGAAGAACGAGTGCTGCTCCGGCCCTCCTGAGGACAGAATACCACAAAAAAACCGGAGGTGCAATTCTTCCTGGCACAAGGCTGTGCCCTTCTATCTACTTTTGCCCATTTTCCTAAGTTCTGAAGCTTTTTTTTTCCCCCCAGGTATATAGACCTGAATGCATCGCACCTAGGAGTAGCTCTTTCCCTTGCTCTGTGTCACATCTCCCTCAGCTCTGCTGTCCCACATGTGAGGCCAGAAGGTGTGACAAAGGAAAATACCTTGTCAGACCGTCCCCCATGTAATATTATGACACTAGGGTAAAATTATCACCAATTGTGTCATGGAAAATCCTTGAATCATAGAATCTTAGTGTGCTTTGGCTTGGAAGGGACCTTAAAGTGTGAGGGACATCTAGTGTGAGGTGTCCCTGCCCATGGCAGGGGGCTTGGAACTAGATAATCCTTGTGGTCCCTTCCAACCCTGACTGATTCTATGATTCTATGATCTAGTTCAAACACCTCCCTGCCATGGGCAGGGACACCTTCCACTAGACCAGGTTGCTCCAAGCTTCATCCAACCTGGCCTTGGCCACTTTCAGGGATGGGGTATCCACAGTTTCTCTTGGCAACCTGTTCCGGTGTTTCACCACTATCATAGTAAAGAATTTCTTCTTTTAATCTAAGGCTGTCCTCTGGGGTGCATCAAGAAAAGCGTGGCCAGCAGGGCTAGGGAGGTTCTTTTCCCCCTCTACTCTGCCCTGGTGAGACCACACCTGGAGTGTTGTGTCCAGTTTTGGGCTCCCTAGTTCAAGAGGGACAGAGACCTGGTGGAGAGAATCCAACAGAGAGCCAAGAGGATGATTACAAAACTTGAGCATCTCTGCCATGAAGAGAGACTGAGACCCCTGGAGCTGTTTAGCCTTGAAAAGAGAAGACTGAGAGGGGATCTGATCAATGTCTATCAATATCTGAGGGGTGGGTGTCAAGTGGAGGGGGCCAGGCTCTTTTGGGTGGTGTGCAGTAATAAGACAAGGAACAATGGATGCTAACTTGAACATAGAAGATTTCAGCTCAACATGAGGAGAAACTTCTTTCCAGTGAGGGTGACAGAGCCCTGGAACAGGCTGCCCAGGGGGGTTGTGGAGTCTCCTTCTCTGGAGACTTTCAAAACCCACCTGGATGCATGCCTGTGCAGACTACCCTAAGTGATCCTGCTCTGGCAGGGGGGTTGGACCTGATGATCTCTGGAGGTCCTTTCCAACCTCTAACATTCTGTGATTCAGTTTAAATCCTGATACAGAGTCCTTCCCCATCCTGTAGGCCCCCTTTAACTACTGAAAGGCCACTCTAAGGTCTCCCTGGAGCCTTCTCTTGTCCATGCTAAGCAACCCCAAAATCTAGTTCTCTTCCAAAGAAAACTGGACTGTCAAAAAATTACCCTGGTTTTCACCAGTTGCACTGCTCCTTCTTGCTAGAAGTCTGAAAGATTAGGCATAAATCATGTTCCCAAGCTCTGCTGTTGTTTCTGGTCTCAAGTAATGCCTCTGTGAAATCCAAAAGCTAGCAAATCCCAAGGTTTATAATAAGAGGTTATAACAAACCTATAACCTCTGACTAATCCCACCAGACACTAAGCAGCTGAAGAGAATGATGCAAGGAAAAGACCTCTGCAGAAAGCTGTGCTTGCAGCCCATGGACTGCTGTGTCTATATTAAAGATATTAATTGCATCACTGGAAAAAAAAAAATAAACCCAAATCATAGAATCATTTAGGTTGGAAAAGACCTTTAAGACTGTCAGGTCTGACCTTTAACCCAGCACTTCCAAGTCCACCACTAAATCATATCCCCAAGCACCACATCTATTGGACATGAGCAGGCAGTGTGAGCTTGCAGCACAGAAGGCAAATCACAGCCTGGGCTGCATCAAAAGATGAGTTGCCAGCAGATCCAGAGAGGAGATTCTGACACTTTGCTCTGCTCTGGTGAGACCTCACCTGGAGCACTGTGTGCAGGTCTGGAGCCCTTAATATAGAAAGGACATGGACCTGATGGAGAGGGTCCAGAGGAGGGCCATGGAAATGATCAGGGGATTGGAGCAGCTCTGCTACAAGGACAGGCTGAGGGAGCTGGGGGTGTTCAGCCTGGAGAAGAGGAGGCTCCAGGGAGACCTAAGAGCAGCCTGCCAGTACCTGAAGGGGGCTACAGGAAGGATGGAGAGAGACTGTTTGCAAAGGCCTGCAGGGACAGGACAAGGGATAATGGCTTCAAACTAAAGAAGAGAAGATTTAGATTGGATATAAGGAAGAAGTTCTTCACTATGAGGGTGGTGGAACACTGGAACAGGTTTCCCAGGGAGGTGGTTGAGGTCCCTTCCCTGGAGATATTCAAGGTGAGGCTCAACAGGGCTCTGGGCACCCTGATCTAGTTGGGGATGCCCCTGCTGACTGCAGAGAGGTCAGACTGGATGACTTTTGGAGGTCCCTTCCAGCCTGGACCATTCTATGATTCTATCCTATATCCAGGGATGGTGACCCCACCACCTCCCTGGGCAGGCTGCTGCAGGGCTTGACAACACTTTCAGCGAAGAAATTTTTCCTAGTAGCCAAACTAAACCTGCCCTGGCACAACCTGAGACCACTTTCTCTCTTTCCAGCTCTTGTTACCTGAGAGAAGAGACCAACCCCTCCCGCCCCCCTCACTACAACCTCCTTCCATGTAGTCATAGAGAGCTTTTTTGCTCAGGTTTCCCCATAGCCTCCTTTTCTCCAGACTAAACAACCCCAATCCCCTCAGCCTCTCCTCATGAGACTCATCCTTTAGACCCACATCATAAAGTCTTACATTTTTCAGCAGGCTGAAATTGTTTGTTCTGGGGAGACGGTGCTTCTTAGGAAAGGTTTGGTTCTGTGCCTCTCAGGAGTGGTCTTTGGTTTTATTCAAGTCTTGGCTGTGCCTGGGAACTCCTGTTCTGGGTCACTGCCCCTGACACACACAAAGCCAGACCGAACTCCGAGCTCCTGCTCCAAACTACTGCCAGTTTAATAGCAGTGGTGGACAAGGTGGTCATTGTGTTTTGTGGGACATGGCTGTTCATGGCAGTTTGCAGCTTGGTGGGAACCAGCAGGAGGCTCCAGCAGTGCGGGGGAGAGGTGGGGCAGGAGGAGAAGGGCTTCTGAAGGCATTACCTGCATTCCCCCCAGCACTTCAGGGAGGGCACAGAATCCTGATTTGTTGCCTCCTGACGTCTCATTTCTCCGAGGAAGTTGTGCCATGTGGTCCATTTAAAGGTGACACCTCCAGCTCCTTCTCATCAGGCGTTCCCCAGGAAGGTCTAGGAGCCAGAGGAAAAAAAGTCAGCTCCCACTTCTGCAGCGTTTGATGTGCACAAGACCACAGCTCCACCACGGCTCCGCCAGGCTCCCTCTGCAGTTGCTGTAGCGCAGCGCGATTTACGGCAGCCCTGGGGCTGCTGGGGAAGGGAGGCGAGAGGGGGTCCCACCAGGGCCAGCAATCACAAAATGCACGTTTCAAAGGAACCTTTTTTGGCAAGTTCTTTATATTTTCCGAGCCCGTACAGAGGAATCTGCCCCGTGCTTTTCCACAGGACCACGGCTCTGCAGTCACAACCTCCCGAGTCTCCGACAGTGCTT
This sequence comes from Indicator maculatus, assembly GCA_013399975.1. Classification (NCBI taxonomy): domain Eukaryota; kingdom Metazoa; phylum Chordata; class Aves; order Piciformes; family Indicatoridae; genus Indicator; species Indicator maculatus. The sequence goes on along the minus strand of VXBD01014412.1, from coordinate 48,495 downwards.
TAATTCACAGACCATGCTCCTACCGCTGGGCGGCTCATAAATCCTCCCCAGCTACCTGTACACAAAGCAGGCATTCAGCCCTGGCTTGGGGGACTTCCCTGCCAGCTCCCAGCTCGGCAGGACCCCCCTCTCCCCCCTTTCTTCTCTGAGACCACCAGGCAGCAGCAGGGCTTTTCATGTGGTGAGGAACGAGGCTCGCCCTCCGAGTCATGTCTCTGACCAATTAGGCTTTTTTGGTTTTGCCCCAACTTATTTTCCTGGGTTTTTTGGTGGGTTTTTTTTTTTTTTTTTCATCTCTCCTCAAGCTTTGGAAAGCAGCAGGGTCAGGCTAGGCTGTCAGACCATTGGTCCCACTCCCAACATATGCCTGGGGCAAGGCTTTCCTCAGTGGGAAGAAGGCGAATGTCCATCCCTAAGTCATGTGTGGCCCCCGTTACCTTCAGCTCATTGGAGACAAATCTGGGACACCTTCAGGGCATCACACAGGTTGGCATCAGATCCTACACATCACAGACAAGCTTTGCCAAATATCTTTCCCCCTAACCTCAAGGCCATCTGTGGTGGGTTGAAAATTACCCCCTTGCCCCTCCAAACATTACATTCATCAGACCAGCTCAGTTGGAAGCCAATGGAAGCTGTTTTTCACAGGATCACAGAATCAATGAGGTTGGAAAAGACCTCAAAAATCATCAAAGTCCAACCTGTCACCTAAGACCTCATGACTACTAAACCATGGCACCAAGTGCCATGTCCAGTCCCCTCTTGAACACCTCCAGGGATGGTGACTCCACCACCTCCCTGGGCAGCACATCCCAATGTCTAACAACTCTCTCCCTGAGGAACTTTCTCCTCACCTCGAGCCTAAACTTCCCCCTGGTGCAGCTTGAGACTGTGTCCTCTTGTTCTGGTGCTGGTTGCCTGGGAGAAGAGACCAAACCCCTCCTGGCTACAACCTCCCTTCAGGTAGTTGTAGACAGCAATGAGGTCACCCCTGAGCCTCCTCTTCTCCAGGCTAGACTACAATCTACAAGCAAAACTGCAATCTACAATGAAATGCCACGAATATGTCCAAATATACAATATTTACAGGGACTTAATGAACAGCACAGAGACTCCCCACCCCCCCAGCCAAAGACCAGAGGAAGCTGCAACAGCTTCTCTCTCCCTGCTCCCCCTGTACACGAAAAGGGACAAGTGGAAGAGCAGAGGGACATTGGACTTAGCCAAAACAATGCAGCCAAGGTCAAGCAGAAGCCAGCAGAAGCACAAAGTTACTATCTCCCAGCCTGAGGAAGTGAAAAGAACGAAATTCTTTTGGTACAACCAATTTAAGTCCTTTATCTCTTCCAGTGGGATTGTTTAGACCTATCATTAGCTTCCTTTTTTCATCCAGTTGGGATTTCTTTACATTTTACCACTTTCTGTTCAAGATCTGTGAAAACATTTTAAAGGCATAGCCTGAAGCTACCACACCTTCTATTTCTGCAGGATTTCTTTTCCAGGCATCTCTTTGGGAATAATCATAGGATCATAGAGTGGTTGGGGTTAGAAAGGACCTTTATGATCATCTAGTTCCAACCCCCCTAGGTACACCTGCTAGACAAGGTGGCTCAAAGCCCCATCCAATCTGGCTTTGAACAAGGATGGGGCATCCATGACTTCTTTGGACAACCATCCACTACCCTCACAGCAAAGAATTTCTTCCTTACATCTAATGTAAATCTACCCTCCCTCTTCCAGCTTGAAACTGGGATCTCTCATCCTATTACTACATTCCAAGAGAAAGTCCTTCCCTATCTTCCTTGTAGGTCTCCTTGAAGTGCTAGAAGGTGACTAAAAGGGCATGAGATATATATATATATGTGAAGTGTCATGTCCTGGTGTGTGGGATTAGGGTCAGCTGGTCATGGGTGAGTACTGCCCAGGTTGCCAATGGCTCCCTGCTTCACCCAAGCCCTACCAACAGCCTCCTCTGAACACCATCCAGCACCTGCACTCTGTGCAGCAGCTGTGTCTGCTGGAAGGAAAAACATCAAGTGGGCCCACAGAGAAAGATGAAATAATATTTGATCAGTTATGGAGGGAAAAATAAAGTCCTGGGGCTCTCGGTTGTCTTCCTGCCAAGTTAACCAGCCTCGCTTTTCCCGGGAGATGTGCTGTGTGAAAACATGGGCACCACGTTTGGACAGATCCTTCCAGGCTGTTCTCCAGGCTAGAAATCCCCAGTGATGGGAAAAGGCTTGTTTGTCCTCATTTAACTGGTCTGTCCTCAGGACTCTCGTCGTGAGAAGGAGCTGCCTCACCATTGAAGCTCTGTGGCTCGCAGCGAGGATGACTGTTTGTGCTGGGCTCTGCTATCCAGAGATGAAGAAAACCCTTGGCTCCTCAGGGAAATGTCTGCTTTAATCATTCTGAGGTCTCTGGCCTTGGCTGGAGGAAGAGCCTGGTGCAGGCTGGGCTGATGCAGTGGGGTGGGAGTCACCCATGAGGAAACCTATGAAGGGATGATTGCTGGGCATGGTGGGACTCCTCTGCTCTCACTCAGCTTCACCTTCCCCAGGTATGAGAAGGGACCTGAGAACTGCTATGTGGGTCCAGATAAAGGTGGTGAAGGGTCTGGAGAACAAGTCTTATGAGGCACAGCTAAAGAAACTGGGGTTGTTTAGCCTGGGGAAAAGGAGGCTGAGGAGAGACCTTCTCCTGTTCTATTGCTCCTGGGATGGAGGTTGTAACGAGGTGCAGGATCAGTCTCTTCTCCCTAGTAGTAAGTGATAGGATGAGAGGAAATGGCCTCAAGTAGCACCAGGGAAGGTTTAGGTTGGACATTGGGAGAAAATTCTTCCCTCAACGGGTTCCCAAACACTGGAACAGGCTCCCCAGGGAGGTGGTTGAATCCCCATCCATGGAGGTATTTAAAAGATGCAGAAATGCCGTGCTGAGGGACATGGTTTAGAAGCAGAGTTGGCAGTCAGAATGGACTCAATGATCTCAAAGATATTGTTTCTGACTGAAACTATTCTGTGGCATGGACATGGGTGCTATACAGACACCCATGCTGCACAGAGCTGCCATTCTTTCCCTCAAAAAACAAACCAAACACAGTTCTTCCCTTTCTGAGCCCAGCCAAAGCCTCCTGCAATGCTGACATTTAGAGTTCAGGGAACTCCTGAGTCAGCTGAAGGAAGCCTGGTGGGCAGGGCTCTGCTCTGGCCAGCTCAGCCCTGCCCAGGTGAAGCTCTCCCCGCCCCGGGGGCAGGCCCATACCTTGCTCCAGGTGCGGTTCTGGGTTTATCCCCGCCTCACCTGATGGCAGAGTGAGGAGCAGCTGTGGCAGGCACGAGCTAGAAGCAGAGGCAAGGAGCCATGCGACCAGGCTGACCCACTGGAGCCAGCACGGAGCAGCGAAGGGATGGACGTGGTAACTGTTGGGGCTTTCACCTTCACCACAGCAAGGGCTGCTCTGTCCCCTCTGCCCCTGCCCTCGGGGATTTTGCTGCTTGACTTTCTGCTGCTTATTGAGTAGCTTGGGGCTGTTACCTCCATGGGAGCAGATTAATTTCAGGGTTAGGTGCACACTCTCCTTGCTGCTTCTGCTTGGCACGGGGGCCCCCAAGGGACTGCACAGATCGAGGGGGTGCTTTGTTTCTTCCTCTCATGGCTCCGAGATGAGCTGCAGCGGCTGCCTTTTAACTTGACAAAAAGCAGAGGTGGATTTTATTTTGGATTCCCCTGTTGTTATTTTGTTTCGCTGGCTGTAGCTGGTGGGTTAAGGAGATGGTATCTGCAGCGTGTTCTCATCAGCCTGCCCAGGGTGCCGGGCTCAGCTCCAGCCACCCTTCTGCAGGGCACAGAGCAGCAATGCTGATTAAACATTCACCCAGGAGAGCTGCCCTGGAAGTCGAGATAAAGAGTAGGTGAAACCAAAAACACTTCAGGAGGGGAACACACAGTGCTTTCTCTGGGCTGTCCTGTCTGACATGTCCTGAGTGGGGCTTCTCTTGTTATAGAAAAGCAGAAAAGCTGCAGAAAACTACTAAGAGTTTGGATTCCTTTTGGTCAGTTCTTGGTATCAGCACAAACCTCCAGCTGCTGCTCTTTCTAATGGGTATCAATCATTGATCCTTCTGGTCCCAAACCATTCTCTTAGTATCTTTCTCACAGGCTTAAGCTGAGCTTTATGCTGCTTATTAGGATGATATTAGAGAAGCATTTTATTTCCAGGGAGAAAATATGGAAAGTTTAGCTGTCCCTTGACTCCATAATGCTCAGAGCTTTCCGGCCAGTGGAAGTTTGTTTCCTTTCTGTTCTCTTCCTCTCTCATCTTGCATGGCCTTTTGCCAAATGTAGCATTATTCACAGGGAATTATTTGGCCAGATGTAGCTGCAATGCATATTGTGAGCTTTTGGCAATCCTTGTAATTTATTGGTGGATTCTCCCTGCTTGTCAACTGGTCTGATTTTCAGGGGAGTGCCTTTCCTTGCTGTGCTGAACCCTCCCTGGGCTAGTGGGGCACTGAGACATCACTTGTGTGTACTGCCTGCCTGTGACCCCCATATTTAGGCTGAGTATCTCCCTGAGCTAGCTTGAGGTGTGTGGATTGAGTCAGAGAGTCACTCAGATGAATCTGTGGTTTGAAACAGTCCCAGATGTGGTGGAAAATCATCCTTGGAGGGACCAGGAAAACTCATTGCATCTCAGAGGGTTGTGTTCTGTGAGGACTCAGCAGTTGCAGGGGCTTGGTGGGGAGGGAGAGAATGTCCATCCAGGTGTGGATGTGCAGGAGGTGGACTTGCAGTGCAGTTTAACTCCATCCTCCTAGGTGATTCAGTGTGCTCAGACAGGGGCTGTACATGACACTCCTGCACCAGATCTGCTCGTGGCATCACTGCCAATATCACAGAATCACAGAACTGTCGAGGTTGGAAGAGACCTTTGAGGTCCAAACTCTTGCCTAGAGCTCATGATCCTACCACCCAAGTTTGTAGGCTGCAGACAGGGGGAAACTATATTCTAGTGGTGAGCCTTAAGCACAGGTAACCTTCCAGTTAATTAGACAAATCATTTGAAGCTGTCACAGGATCACACAGGATCCCAGGATGGTAAGGGTTGGAAGGCACCTCAGGAGATTGGTCTCTTCTCCCAGGCAACCAGTGACAGAACAAGAGGACACAGTCTCAAGCTGTGCCAGGGGAGGTTTAGGCTGGATGTTAGGAAGAAATTCTTCCCAGAAAGAGAGATTGAACACTGGAATGTGCTGCTCAGGGAGGTGGTGAAGTCACTGTCCCTGGAAGTGTTTAAAATAAGACTGGGTGAGGGACTTAGTACCATGGTTTAGTTGATTAGATGGTGTTGGGTGATTGATAGGTTGGACTTGATGATCTCTGAGGTATTTTCCAACTCAGTTAATTCTGTGATTCTGTGTGAGATCATCGAGTCCAACCCTCCTGCCAGAGCAGGACCATAGAATCTAGTGCAGGTCACAGAGGAACACATCCAGACAGGGCTTGAAAGTCTCCAGAGAAGGAGACTCCACAACCTCTCTGGGCAGCCTGTTCCAGTGCTCTGGGACCCTCCCAGTGAAGAATTTCCTCCTCATGCTGAGGTGGAATCCTCCTGTGCTGTGGTTTATATCCATTGCCTCTTGTCCTGTCACAGGGACAAGAGGAAGAACAACTTGGTGGGGGGTGGAGAAAGGGAAGCTCATATTCAACCCCCTTTAATTAAAGGCAGTGCCAAGCTGGCTGTCACAGCCAGTGCCAGGAAGAAGCCTGACTAAAAACCCTCTTTGACAGGAGTCTACCTCACCTGTGCTAAACTCAGGCATGCAGGTAATTCTTTTTTCTCTGTTTTCTTTGGCTCTGCATGCACTGGTGAGGAACTGTGTGCTACAGTGAAGAAAATCAGAAAGGAGAGGCCAACAGCACTGAACTCTTGCACTGTTGCTGCAGCACGTTGCTGAAGCTCGGTGCAATTGCATTAGGACACCTCACTGCTTTATTTCCTGTCTGGCATTGCTGGAGGGATTTGGTACATGTGGGATTATTTTATTGTATTTATTTTTTTCCCCCCTCACCCAAAACCTGATTCATCCTGCTGATGCTTTTGAGAGCTCCCCTTCCCCTCAGCTCACCGCTGTCTGGGCAGCTCACGCAAGCCTCACGCCACCGACCGCTCCCTGTGAAATATAATTGGAGCAATTCAAAGCTGGGGTCCCCAAGGGTTGGCTTCTTTACCTCATGCACTGCCCTGTGAAAGTAATAAAGCCAGTGAAAGGGGTTATTCAAGAGAAATTGTCAGTGTTTAATAAATTGTGCAATTAAATGCAATAAGCCCTCAGTATGCTATTCATCTGCTCTGCCTTAACACTTAAGGCTGGGGCTTTTTTTTTTTTTTTTTTTTTTTTGTTCTGTCCTAGATAATTTTTTCCAATTTCCTCATTAGACAGGTTCTCAGGAAGCCTTGCAGTTCTCTGCACTGAACTAAGCTGCCAGAGTTGGTGTACGTAATGTAATCATGGCATATAAAAAGTTATAGAAGCAGTTCAAGGGCTTAAGTAGCTCATAAATTTTTCCTTCGTGTTTTTCAGTCCGGGGATGAATTTAAACCACGACACTGCAGGCGAAGGAATTGTGGTCCCTGTTTTCCAGTGAGATGCCTGGGGTCAAAGGCTTGGAACAAAATGTTCTTGAAGTGCTCTTTTTTTTTTTTTTCCTGTATACTGTGCAGTCAATGATTAGCTCTTTTTGTGCAAAATCATATAGAACCTGGGGCCTGGTGACTGTCCAGGAGAGGAGTTGAGTGTCTTAGCCACTGTCCATCACCTAGGCTGGGAGAGTCTTTTGCTGCTCTTGAGCACCACGTGTTTGGGTTGCATGTCCTCTGCTTTCTGGGGTGGGAATAATGGTGAGGGGAGAAAGCTGAGGAGAACCCTGAGCTGAACCAACACCGTGGAAGAAGAAGGTTTTGTGCCAGGGCTCGTTTGGAGCCCACCAAAGAGGATGTTTGGTGCTTCTCTTCCCGTGGTGGAGTCTTCTAGAGGAGGCAGGAGATGGACTGGGGATGTCTGGCAAATGGCTGAGAAGGTTGGGGTTGTTCAGCCTGGGGAAGAGAAAGTTACAGGGAGACCTTTTGGTAGCCTTTTAATACTTAAAGGGGGTCTATGAGAAAGATGGGGACAGAATTTTTAGCAGGACCTGTTGTGACAGGACTAGGGGTGATGGTTTTGCACTAAAAGAGGGAAGATTTAAACTAGGCTGAAGGAAGAAATTTTTTACAGTGAGGGCAGTGAAATATTGGCATAGATTGCCTGAAGAGGTGGTAGATGCTCCATTCCAAATCAGGTTGAATAGGGCTCTGGGCAGCCTAATCTAGTTAAAGTTGTCTCTGATAACTGCAGGGGGCTTGGGCTAGATGACCTTCAAAGGTCTCTTCCAGCCCAAACTATTCCACGAGTCTATGATTCTCCAACACTGGGTGATGTTGGGGTGCAGGATCCATCTCCACTGGTCCCACTGGCTCTGCTTGGTTGTGCTTTCATGCTCTGCTCCTGTGAGTTTCCCCTGCCTCAGCTCTGTTGCCTTTACCAGGAGTGATTTGTGAGCCATTAGGGGATCCTTGGAATAAACCAATTCTTCTTTCCTGCTTTTAAATTTTCTCCAGGCTCTGCATATCTATAATAGCCAGGGTGGAGTGTGTGGCCTCTTTCTCTCTGAAATAATCGTGATTGGATACATTGTCTGTTGTCACCTCTGAAAGTGGATGTTTTGTGCTCTCCTCTCTTCCCCTTCCTCAGGAAGGTGTGACTGATTTCAAAGCCCTGAGAGCAAAATTTCAGAATGACCCAAACTTGGCCAACAAGCTCAAGCATCCACTCAAGAAGCCTCCTGTGAGGATCCCACCAAAGCTGGACTCTGGAGAGGATGCTGTCTTCAGCCCTTTGCCCATGAGTAAGAGAAAAGTAATAGTACTGAACCCCAAGGATGAAGTTACCCATCCTGCCTCCCAACACAAGCCTTTGGTGCAGCCTCGACCCAGGCTGGGTTACGTGAAGCCGCTGGGGCGCGACGAAGAACACGAAGGTAACGTCTCAGAGAAAGGGCTGAGTTCTCCCAAGCAAGGTCTAGAGAAGCCTCTGGCATCCTGTTGGACAGGCCAGCAGGGATCAGCCCAAACAGCTCCCAGAGAGAGCCCTCTGCTCCCAGGTTCTTTCCACCACGCCCTACAGATCTGGGAAAAGACTTCATGCCGTGGGGAGAAAGCAAGCACAGCGCTCCTGACCCAGCGGGCAGCTAACCTCTATGTGCAGCCCTGCCCTGAGCAGAGGCTGACACATGCTCCAGCTGCATCCAGCAGCAGCAGGATGCAACTGTCTGGAAGCAAACCCATGCTGGACTTGCCTGTCCAGAAGAAGGACGCTCTGCCCAGCAGCAGGCTGGCTCTTTCCCAAGCTCCCAGAGGACACAGGAGCTGTGCTGGAGTTGCTGTTGAGAGCGCGGTGGCAACTGCAGCCTGCCAGCCAGGGTATGGTGCACCAAGAGAGCAAACTCAGCAGCAGAAAGGTATAGTAAGCTGTGCTCTTTACAGGGAGAATGGAGATATGCATTCATATATTTATATAGATGCATATTTTGGATGTTAGCAAGAAGTTCTTTACTATGAGCGTGGTGGAACGCTGGCACAGGTTGCCCAGGGAGGTAGTTGAGGCCCCATGCCTGGAGATGGTCAGGCTCAATAAGGCTCTGAGCAACCTGAGCTAGTTAAAATGTCCCTGCTTACTGCAGGGGGGTTGAATTAGATGACCTTTAAAGGACCCTTCCAACCCAATGCATTCAATGATTCTCTGAGCATATGTAGGTGCTCTAAAAGTGCAGGATGTACTCTCCCAGGGCAGCTGCAGAGAAAAGCTGTTACAAGGTGGGACCCTCAAAAAGAGGCCAAACAGGCCCATTGTAGTGTTCTCCTCTTTCCCTGGAGGTCCTGAGGATAAAAAACAGGCTTCAAACTGCTGCCCTGCTTGGCTAAGGGGAAGAATTTCCCACTTCCACTGTATTTTTTTTTAAGCTCACTTTAAGAAATTGCCTACATTTTGAGTGTAGGGTGAAGAGAACAGAGGAATCTATCTTTGGTTTGGCTCTGCTTTGACCTTTTGCAGTTTTAAGGTAAATGTTTCTATGTGCTGCTTGGCTTTCCTGCAAGGAGATTTTTAGTTCAAATTATTAAAACCTCAGCTCTGCTCCTTCCCAGTTTTGCAAAAGGTCACATTTGAGCTTGGAGAGCATATCCTCCTTGCAATATTTCTTCTAGTTACTGGTGCTAGGGAACTTGAATGCTGTTCACTTCCTCTTGCTGATGTCATGCCAAGTGCAGGGGCAGTGAGAAGATGAAGTCTTTGTTTACCCTGGAAAGCTTTCCATGCAGGGCTGTGTATTGAAAACAGCCATGGCACTAAATCCTGGTAGATTAAAATGTTCTGGGTACAGCAGATTAGGGTAGTATTTTATAATCCAGAGGAAGGGAGCTGTCAAGAGCTGAGGCCCCAACATGGTTAAACTTCACTGGAACAGGTTGGCCAGGGAGGTGGTGGAAGCCTCATCCCTGGGGGCTTTTAAGGCCAGGCTGGATGTGGCTCTGAGCAACCTGATCTAGCGTGAGGTATCCCTGCCCATGGCAGGGGCGTTGGAACTGGGTGATCCTTGAGGTCCCTTCCAACTCCAACAATTCTGTGATTCACCAAAAGCTGTAAAAATGGACATTTCTATTGATTTTTCCATTCTGGGAGCATGGTGAGAGCCCCACTGTGTAGCAGGGATGCTGAAGCTAGGAGGAAGCAGAGTGAGCTTGGAAGGTCTGTAGGACAACTCCTGATCCCACCTGGAGGTTGTGCCGAAACTGATTGCTGCCTGTCCTTGTGCTTCTCTGGAGCAGGATCAGAGCATCCTCTGTGCCCACCTCGAGCTGCAAAACGCACGCAGAGCCTCAGGAGCAAGCAGCCAAGGATTAAACCTCTCCCTTCAGCTGAATCCCTGGGTCCTGCCCCTGAGAAGCCGGCGAGACCCCAGAAGTTTGATCTGAGCGCGTTCCAAGGCGCTGAGCCTTCGGTCTGCAGAGCACCTGAAACAAGTAAGGCAGAGACGGACCTGGGGGTGCTGGTTGATAGTAGGCTGAACATGAGCCAGCAGTGTGCCCAGGTGGCCAAGAAGGCCAATGGCATCCTGGCCTGCATCAGGAATAGTGTGGCCAGCAGGAACAGANTGGAGGTGAGGAGAAAGTTCTTCAGAGAGAGAGTTGTTAGACATTGGAATGTGCTGCCCAGGAAGGTGGTGGAGTCACCATCCCTGGAGGTGGTCAAGAGGGGATGGGACCTGGCACTTGGTGCCATGGTTTAGTAGTCATGAGGTCTTGGGTGACAGGTTGGACTTTGATGATCTTTGAGGTCTTTTCCAACTTTATTGATTCTGTGATTCTGTGATTATTGCTGTCTACAACTACCTGAAGGGAGGTTGTAGCCAGGTGGGGGTTGTTCTCCTCTTCCAGGCAACCAGCAGCAGAAGGAGGGGACACAGTCTCAAGTTGTGCCAGGAGAGGTATAGGCTGGATGTGAGGAGGAAGTTCTTCACAGAGAGAGAGATTGCCCATTGGGATGGGCTGCCCAGGGAGGTGGTGGAGTGGCTGTCCCTGGAGATGCTCAAGAAAAGCCTGGATGAGACATTTAGTGCCGTGGTCTGGTTGATTGGATAGGGCTGGGTGATAGGTTGGACTGGATGATCTTGGAGGTCTCTTCCAACCTGGTTGATTCTATAATTCTGTCACAGTATATCAGAGGTTGGAAAGGACCTCCAGAGATCATCAGGTCCAACCCCCTTGCCAGAGCAGGATCACTTAGGGTAGTCTGCACAGGAATGCATCCAGGTGGTTTTGGAAAGTCTCCAGAGAAGGAGACTCCACAACCCCCCTGGGCAGCCTGTTCCAGGGCTCTGTCACCCTCACTGGAAAGAAGTTTCTCCTCCTGTTGAGGTGAAATCTTCTCTGTTCAAGTTTGAACCCATTGTTCCTTGTCTTATCACTGTGAACCACCCAAAAGAGCCTGGCCCCCTCCCCTTGACACCCACCCTTCAGCTATTGATAGACATTGATCAGATCCCCTCTCAGCCTTCCCTTCTCCAGACTAAACAGCCCCAGGGCTCTCAGTCTCTCTTCACAGGGGAGATGCTCAAGTCCCTTAAGCATCCTCTTGGCTCTCTGTTGGATTCTCTCCAGCAGGTCTCTGATTCTGTGCTTAGAATCATAGAATTCATCATTTTTGAGGTTTGTAACTCTGAAAATGATGAATTCCATGATTCTAAGCAGGGAGTGGAGGACCTTGGAGGACTGTTTCTAATTCTATAACCCAAAGCTTTCTATGATTCTAAACCATTGTGTGTAACATCTTCCTCAAACAGTAAAAAAAAGAACCAAACAGTTTCAGTCAGGCTGATTTTTTTGTTTGTTTTTTAATTTTTTTCCCCTTAATCTGGAAAAGGCCTCTGAATTTCCAGATTGGCTGTCATCCCCCAGACAGAAACACACTTCCTTCCCAACAGCAGCATGTTGTGAGCAGTTTACATGTGGCCCTAAAGCAGCAGCAGCTGTGTACAGCAACGAACTGATCTTTATCACCCTGCCTCACTGGGAAATGCCTTCACTCTGCAGCACACAGCTGTGGGGAGGCACAATAAAATGGGTAGGAACTGCTCTGCTAATCCCTCCCCACCTCCCCACCTCCCCCCCTCCTGTTCTAAACACAACAGAGGGCAAGGTGGTGACGTGTTCCAACAGCAAGAAATGCAAAAGTTCATTTTCCCATCATAAAACTCCACTGATGTTGCACAATGCAGTGTTTTGGGCCACTTATTAGGCTGGTGAATTGTGTTTCTTTTTAGATGCAGGCTTAATCATAGCCAGATTTTTAGGCACAACTTTTGCTGACTTCAGGAGGAGTTGTTTTTTTTTTTAGGAAGGGCTCAGCTAAACCCTCTTGGGTTTTGCTGTGCCAGTGCTTATTCGTAGAATAGAGTAATTAAGGTTGGAAAAGACCTTCAAGAATCATAGAATAGAATCAAGAAGGTTGGAAGAGACCTCAAAGATCGTTGAGCCCAACCTGTCACCCTACACCTCATGCCTATCTAAACCATGGCACCAACTGCCACATCCAGTCCCCTCTTGAACACCTCCAGGGATGGTGACTCCACCACCTCCCTGGGCAGCCCATTCCAATGGCCAACCACTCTCTCTGTGAAGAACTTTCTCCTCAAATCATAGATCATAGAACAGAATCGTAGGATGGGCTGGGCTGGAAGGGACCTCCAAAGGTCATCCAGTCTGACCTCCAAAGGTCATCCAGTCTGACCTCCCTGCAGTCAGCAGGGACACAGATCATCAAGTCCAACCATTAACCCCACTCTACCACGTCCACCACTAAGCCATAATCCCCAACCCCACATCTGCATGCCTTCTAAACACATCCAGGGTGACTCAACCACCTCCCTGGGCAGCCTGTTCCAATGCCTGACAGCCCTTCCAGTGAAAAACTTTTCCCTGATGTCCAGCCTGAACCTCCCCTGGTGCAGTGTGAGGCCATGTCCTCGAGTTCTGTCAGTAGTTACTTGGGAGAAGAATTGCTGATTGGGCTGCCCTTGCCTGGATAAGAGGCATAAGGGAGAGCTTTGCACTGAATCTCTTCTCTAACCTGTTTGCCTTTTCTACATATACCAGGAGGAAACTCATTGTGTTTATATATCCCTGCTGCTGTTCCTTCTCAACACTGCTCCCTGGAAAGCCTGAGGCTGCTGCCTGGACCCATCAAATAATGACATTAAGGCAGCCACCGCCCCACTCTCTGCTGGCAATCTGATTTCATGCCTGCCTTTGTGTGGCCTCAGGGAAGGGCTGTGCCTGTCACACCTCCCCATGGCTGCAGCTGGTGGTCTGTTGGAGAGCAGTCAGCCTTGCCTCCAAATGTTAATCCTCTCTCTCTCTCTCTCTCTCTGTGTTTGTGTGCAGCTGCTGCTGAGGAGGATTACTTGACCCCTGAAAGGTAAGTGTGTGGCAAGGCAATGTGTGGCTTGTGGGTGAGGGTGGGGAGCATCCTGTGATGCTGAAGCATCCTTGTGCAGTCTGGAGGGACCATCCAGCTCCTTGAAGGCAGTGACTTGCTCCAAGGGTTGTGTGAACTTCCATGGGAAGCTGAAAGCTGGTTGGGATGACTTTCTCCTAAAGTCTCATCTCTGTTTTTCTCCTCCATGCTATATTTTCTGCCCTGTTTTTTTGTTGTTGGGGTGGGGTTTTTTTTTAAGCAACATGGAGAACCCTACCCATGTGTCACAGGGTCTGGTTTAGATGGCTGGAGAGGGAGCACTGCTGGTGCTTTGGTGGAAAACTCAGCACCTCTGTGCTTTTTGCTTCCTGTTTTCCACATGCTCAAAGCTGGTGTTTTTAGAGGAGAGGTGCTGTGGAGAACTGTTGCTGAAACAAAGCCCTGCTGTAATCAGCAGGTGCTGGGGTGGTTCTTTGCCAGCAGCAAGAGGAGCTCATCCTCCTCAGTGTTTGTGCAGCCAGCACAAGAGCCACTGCCCTCCCACCCCCATCCCAGGACTTCAGATGCTGAAGTGAGATTTTTTTTTTTTTTTTTTTTTTTAGTGAGTGGTGATGCAAACTCACTGCAGGACACTGGGTTGATCAGTTCAGCTTCTGATACCAGGGCTATCTGAAATGGCTCAGACATTTTGGACACAGTTCTTTTTTTGTGCATGAGGGTGGATCACTAGATGGGTAAAGAACTGGCTTGATGGCTGCACCCAAAGAGTGGCTGTCAGTGGCTCCATGTCCCAGTGGAGGTCAGGGACAAGCAGAGTCCCTCAGGGCTCAGTCCTGGGACCAGTCTTGTTCAACATCTTTGTTGGTGCCATGGACAGTGGCATTGAGTGCACCCTCAGCAAGTTTGCTGATGACACCAAGCTGTGTGGTGCAGCAGACAGGCTGGAGGGAAGGGATCCATCCAGAGGGACCTTGACAGGCTGCAGAGGTGAGCCCATGACAACCTCATGAGGTTCAACAAGACCAAGTGCAAGGTCATGCATCTGAGTCAAGGCAATCCCAAGCACAACTACAGGCTGGGCAGGGACTGGCTGGAGAGCAGCCCTGAGGAGAGGGACTTGGGGGTGCTGGGGGGTGAGAAGCTCAACAGGAGCCAGCAGTGAGCACTTGCAGCCCAGAAAGCCAAGCAGAGCCTGGGCTGCATCAGGAGAAGTGTGGCCAGCAGGGCCAGGGAGGTGATTCTCCCCCTCTGCTCCACTCTGGTGAGACCCCACCTGGAGTACTGTGTCCAGTTCTGGAGCCTCTGTTACAGGAAGGATCTGGAGGTGCTGGAAGGTGTCCAGAGAAGGGCCATGAGGATGATCAGAGGGCTGGAGCTGCTCTGCTCTGGAGAGAGACTGAGAGAGTTGGGGCTGTTCAGTCTGGAGAAGAGAAGGCTCTGAGGAGACCTTCTTGTGGCCTTCCAGTATCTGAAAGGGGCTACAAGAAAGCTGGGGAGGGACTTTTTAGGATATCAGGTAGTGACAGGACTGGGGGGAATGGAGCAAAGCTGGAAGTGGGGAGATTCAGACTGGACATGAAGAAGAAGTTCTTCCCCATGAGAGTGATGAGAGCCTGGAATGGGTTGTCCAGGGAGGTGGTTGAGGCCCCATCCCTGGAGGTGTTTGCAGCCAGGCTGGGTGAGGCTCTGGCCAGCCTGATCCTAGTGTGAGGTGTCCCTGCCCATGGCAGGGGGTTGGAACTGGCTGATCCTTGTGGTCCCTTCCAACCCTGCCTGATTCTATGATTCTATGATCCTGGCTTTCTCTGGTATGCCTCTGGCTTGTTGCATAGCTGGTCCTGGTTCTGTGCCACAAGGACAGCAAAAGCAGAGGGGAGGAAAAAAAACCCCAACCAAACAAAAACCCAACCAATATTCATGTGCATGTTTTGGTTTAGCTGCATGAACACCCAGCTGTGAAAATGGGAAACAGCATGGCTGAATCAAATGAAAGAAAAGAAAGAAAAAAAAAAAGGGATGAATCCTTGCAATACTTCCTGTGCCCAAAGCACTCTGGCAGCTATCAATGCAGGGAGTCCTGCTTGCCACACCATGAAGTGGTCCTGTCTCTGGTGTTCTGCTTTTTTTCTTTAACCTGGGCTTGTCAGAAGAGAGCTGGTCAAAAGAAACTAACTAACTAACCAGCTCCAAAGCTGTCCTGCACCACAAGGAAGCTCTCTTGGTAATACATTGCAGCAGGATTAGCTGTCATGCTCCAGGAGCTCTGATGTGGGCATCACAATAGGTCACTTGTTAAATATTAGCCATGTGGTAGGTGGGGAAATGAAGGAAATTAACTCCCAACATAACAGCAAAGTCAGGGTGTGGGGGGGNTTTAGGGATAAACACTCTGATGCCAGGCAGGGATCCCTCAGCCCAGCAAGGGTTTGAGGTCTGGTGCAGCACTGTGGTGTGAAGAGGAATGGCTGTGTGCTGTCCAGGATGGTGTCCAGGATGAGATTTGTATCCAGGGACTGGACTGGGAAAGTGGAAGGTCAGGGGGTTTCCAGGTCTGATTCCTTGTTTAGGGATAAACACTCTGATGCCAGGCAGGGATCCCTCAGCCCAGCAAGGGTTAGAGGTCTGGTGCAGCACTGTGGTGTGTACAGGAATGGCTGTGTGGTGTCCAGGAGGAGATTTGTATCCAGGGACTGGACTGGGAAAGTGGAAGGTCAGGGGGCTTCCAGGTCTGATTCCTTGTTTAGGGATAAACACTCTGATGCCAGGCAGGGATCCCTCAGCCCAGCAAGGGTTTGAGGTCTGGTGCAGCACTGTGGTGTGAAGAGGAATGGCTGTGTGCTGTCCAGGATGGTGTCCAGGATGAGATTTGTATCCAGGGACTGGACTGGGAAAGTGGAAGGTCAGGGGGTTTCCAGGTCTGATTCCTTGTTTAGGGATAAACACTCTGATGCCAGGCAGGGATCCCTCAGCCCAGCAAGGGTTTGAGGTCTGGTGCAGCACTGTGGTGTGTACAGGAATGGCTGTGTGGTGTCCAGGAGGAGACTGTGTGCAGTGGCTGGGCTTGGAAAGTGGAAGGCCAGGGGGTTTCCAGGTCTTCTCTTCCTCAAGCCAGTGGCAGCAGGCACTAAATGCAACACTTTTGTGTGTTCCCTTCAGTGGGACCTACATGCCCAATCAAGCTGGGGGACCAGCAAGCTGGCAGGCACTGCCCCCACTGCTGGGGGGAGGGCTGCAGGGGGCTGGGGCAGCCTTTGGTGTCAGCACAAGGTTCTGCTTGAGTTTTGGTGTCACTTCTGATTACTATGTAGAGTTTCTTGTTCCTCCTGTTCTGGTTTGCAACAACTACTTAATCCTTACTCTGTTGACACTGAGTTGTGACAGTAGAGTGATTCAAGGAAAACCAAACCCTCCCTGAGGTTTATTACTGTCAAAAGATGGGGATCCTCACTGAAACTCTTCCTGGTGCTCTTTCACCACCCTAGACCATCCCCCATGTGTGCTACAAGCTGCATCTGGACTGGAGCTGCTGAAAGCTCTGCTGCCATGGGTAGAGGGGAAGCCTTGAGACTCCTGCTGAGTGCCCTGGGAAGGCTTTGGAGTTCTTTCTGCCTCTATTCCCAAATGATGCTGATATGAATGTCACAGAATCAACCAGGTTGGAAAAGACCTCAGAAATCATCAAGCCCAACCTATTACCTAATACCTAACACCTCCTGAGAACTAAACCATGGCTCCAAGTGCCACATCCAAGCTTTTTTTGAACACCTCCGGGGATGGTGACTCCACCACCTCCCTGGGCAGCACATTCCAATGGCAAATTACTCCTTCTGGGAAGAACTTTCTCCTCACTTTGAGCCTAAACTTCTCCTGGCACAGCTTGAGACTGTGTCCTCTTGTTCTGCTGCTGGTTGCCTGGGAGAAGAGACCAATCCCCACCTGGCTACAACCTCCCTTCAGGTAGTTGTAGAGAGCAAGAAGGTCTCCCCTGAGCCTCCTCTTCTCCAGGCTACAGCTGAATTTCCAAAGGAAGAAAGAAAAAAAAGGAAAATGAGATGTGGACTGTGCTGGGCAGTCCAGTCTTGGAGGCTGTGTGGTGCTGGGGCTGAGACCACAGCTTGCCTCCCCCCCATGCCTGGCACATGTCTCTTGTGGTCTCAGTTTGGAACATGTGGCTTGGTAAGCTCGGGAGTGGGACCCTTAAATGTGCCCTCTGCTACCTCTGATTTTTCCCATCCTGTTTCCTTAAGTGAGAACCAGGATGAGCAGAGTGCAGCTGGGTTGGGTTTCATGGTGAAGCAGCAGTGGGAGGTTGCAAAAACTCTGCACCCTCATATCCTTGATTTTTGTTTTGTTTTTTGTTTTGTGGCCTCTTTCTGCTTGAGGGATCACTGCAGGCAGAAGGCTGTAATGTCAGTGTGATGCCCTCTCATGTGCTTGGTGCTGCCTGCCCCCCTCTCAAAGGAGACACAATGGGAGTGCAGAGCTGGGGTGAGGCTCAGCTGAGTCCTGCATCAGGCACAGGTCCCCTCTCCCTCCAAGGACTTCCTGATTTTGCTTTGCTTTCTTGTAGCCTCAGTATCAAAGCATTTCAATTCCTTGGCTTTAAGCTAAATTATTTTTTGTCCAGACTTCTCAAAGGGTCAGGGAAAAAAAAAAAAACTAATCTCTTCTCTCTTTTTTTTTTTTTTTCCTTTCATCTTCTCAGTGCCCAGCTTGAAGAGCAGCATAATGATGGAGAAACCCCAATGTACCTGAATCAGTGTGAGGACACCAGGACCTTGTGTGGCATTGGAGGTACTTTGCCAGGCAAGGTTGCTGGGTTATTTACAAGCTGTCTGGGGTACAGCCTTTGAAAAAGGAAATAATACAGGTTATTCAAGCTGAGAAAAGCAGCAGTGCATTGATCCAGGTGACCAAAGATCACAGAAACATTCAGGCTGGAAGAGACCCTCAAGATCATCACCAAGTCCAACCCAGAGCTCTGCTCTGCAAGGCTCACCCCTAAACCACATCCCCAAGCACCACCTCCAAATCACCTTGAAACACATCCAGGCTTGGGGACTCCACCACCTCCCTGGGCAGCACATTCCAATGCCTGACCACTCTTGTTGGGGAAAAAAATCTTCCTAATGTCCAGTCTAAACTTGTCCTGGTGCAGCTTGGGGCTGTTCCCTCTTGTTCTATCACTAATTACCTGTGAGAAGAGACCAGCACCAACCTCTCCACAATGTCCTTTCAGGTAGTTGTAGAGAGCCATGAGGTCTCCCTCAGCCTCCTCTTTGCCAAACTAACCATCCCCAGCTCCTTCAGTCTCTCCTCATCTGATTTCTTCTCCAGGCCCTTCCCCAGCTTCCTTTCCCTCCTCTGCACTGGCTCCAGCACCTCCACATCTCTCTTGCACTGAGGTGCCCCAAACTGGACACAAGACTCAAGGTGTGGCCTCCCCAGAGCTGAGTACAAGGGGAGGGGATGACTTTGCTGCATACTGGCACTGCAGGAGGGCTCTGGGGCACAGGCAAGACAGAAGTTAGTATGTGGTGGGGAAAAGTCATGAAGTGCTGCTACCCTTGGAGAAGAGAAAGGACAGAACAGAGTGAGGCAAACCTCAGATCCTCTTGGGAGGAGAAGGGTGCAGGGTTCAACACTTTTGTCTCACCATCACTACTTCTTTCCCAGTATAATTTTCTCTCTCTGAGTTGCCACTGCTCTGCTTTTCTGTTTTGCAGAGTTGCCTCTGGTTTTTTGGGGGNCCCTTTTGGATTTGATCCTAGGGCTAGGAAAACTGTGGCCAGTCAAGCTTGATGCTGCAGTCTGCTGAATGTAAATAGGAAACTGACTGACCCTGGGCAGTAGGATGTGATGAATGTACCATGGGTGGATGTGTGCCTGGATGCTCAAGTTGGGTTTTGCCATTTCAAAGGCAGTCACTTTTTTTTTTTTTTAACATGGATTTGTTAATTATATAACAAATTAACAGTAATTTGTGCTGACAAATCTCTTTTCTAGCCCCCAAGGCAGAGCCTGAAGAATATGAGGTGAGTCCATCCCAGCCAGTTTTGCCCTTCCAGGCTTGGCTGTGCCATACATAGCCCTGCTTTGCTGTCCTTAACCATTCCAAACAGCTGATTTCCTCATCTGCTGAGTATTTCTTGGTGTGTGTGTTCTGTGAGGAGTCTCAAAAACTAAAGAGGGCCTTGCAGAGGGGCATGAAAACTGGGGAGGCTTCCAAACTCCCTAGGGGAGAGAGGCAGCTCCCTTGATTTCTGCTGCAAACATGTAAGTGGTAACACCATCTGGACCTTGGTGGTAGACCAAGTAACTGTCAAGCATCAGTATCAAGACCATGAATTCTTGGAGGGGAAAAAAAAATCCACTGCATTCTTCTGGAAGCTCTTGCCAAAGGCAAGCTGCTGGTAGTAATCCCTCTGTCAAGGCAGGAGGGCAAAACTGAGCCAGGCTCCTTGTCAGGGCAGCACACTTCCAAGTTTTGGCTGATCAATGAGGGCAACTGT
Organism: Indicator maculatus; assembly: GCA_013399975.1. Classification (NCBI taxonomy): domain Eukaryota; kingdom Metazoa; phylum Chordata; class Aves; order Piciformes; family Indicatoridae; genus Indicator; species Indicator maculatus. Next base: position 28,910 of record VXBD01014412.1, on the reverse strand, counting down.
TCTAGGCATGACCCCAGAGGTTTTCATCTCCTGCTGCAGGGATCTCTCTGCTGCAAACTACAGCTTGACTCTCTTCATTTTGCCCTGGCTGCAAAAGGGGGTGGCAGTTCCCCTTGGCAGCGGAGATGAGAGCCTGCAGGGGAGGCAGGGGATGAGAGCCTGCAGGGGAGGCAGGAGATGAGAGCCTGCAGGGGAGGCAGGGGATGAGAGCCTGCAGGGGAGGCAGGGGGTGAGAGCCTGCAGGGGAGGCAGGGGGTGAGAGCCTGCAGGGGAGGCAGGGGATGAGAGCCTGCAGGGGAGGCAGGAGATGAGAGCCTGCAGGGGAGGCAGG
>VXBD01014412.1:10611-25037 GCA_013399975.1 Indicator maculatus | reverse complement strand
TAGTTGGTGTGGGGGTGGGTAGGTGTTGGTTGTCTGGGGGTGGGTGGTTGGTGTGGATGGGTGGGTGGTTGGGGATGGTTGGTGTTGGTTGGTGTGGGTGGTTGGTAGGTGTTGGTTGGGGTTGGTAGGTGTTGGTTGTCTGGGGGTGGGTGGTGTTGGTTTGTTTCTGATGGGGATTGAAGAATGATGTGATAAAATGAGGCCACTTCAGGGGGCAATGTGATGGTGGTGGTGGGGGGGAATATATCGTGTTCTGCCTCCTGTGGCTGCCTCCTTGCAAACTGTAGGGTGAGAGGCAAGTGTGAGTGAGACAGGTACCACCACTGGCACATGAACCCAGCTTGGCCTTTCCTGCTACTAGAAAACAATCATCTTAGGCTGTATCTTCTCCAGGGGCGATTGCTATTAACACACACAAGTAACCAGTGGCCTTAGATCTGGACTTGCCCTTCCTTTTAGCACTGCTCTTGGCCATCTACTTCATTCTGAGGGGGAATGAGCTGCTGGCTTGATCTGCCTGACTGTGACTTTGCTGAAGTGTCTCTGTTCTGAGCTCACTCTCATTTCTGAAATTTTCAGTCCTGGAAGAACTCTAATAGAGGACGAGAAAGAGGAACAACCAAACCTTGAAGGAGAAGAAGAGAAAGCAAAGGAAACTTTCAAGGTATTGTATCCTGCAGATTGCTTTGAATAGTTAATGTAGGATGCCTCCTCTCCTTCCGTGCTCCCTCTCTTTGGGTAGCAGTTGGAATTGGAGTCCTCAGTCACCTGGGGATTTTTCTGCTTGCTTTCTATTTTTTTTTTTTTTTGCCAGCCTGTTGCTCAGTTGCCTCTCCCTAGAAGGCAGGCAGTGCTGCCAAGCAGCACTCGAGTCTCCTAGGAATCCCTGATGGAGAAGAGCATAAAACTGGTTTAAATCCATAGCAAGATGACTTCTGTTCTCATAGGTGTATGCATGTGCAGAATTGCTGTTAACTTATGGTAGGAGGATGTTTCTAAAGGCTCTCCTGACCTGCTCTCAGACAGATGGGAATGAGTACATGGCTCCCACAAGCCAGACCAAGGAAGATGGCAGCGGTGAGATGAAAGCGCCACAAGCGAAGCAGGATGTGACCAGTACCCAGACTCCAAAGCATCCTACCCCACAAGGGCTGGCAAAAGGCACAGAGCTCTGTGAGTATCTCATTGTGCTGCTGAGTCTTCCCTCAATCCTCAGCCCCATCTGTTGCCCAAATGTCTCCTCCATATGGGGAAATAATCTTCCATTTGGATGCGACTCTTGAACCAATTTAGTTAAACCAGGGCAAAAGGTTGCAAGCACATTTCTGCTCTGGTCTGAATCATTTATTTTGGCTTTGCAAACAGCTTCCTAAGTTGGTTAACCATCTGTGTAACTCAAACCAAGGTGTTTGTTTTTCTAGCAGATTGCCCTTATCCGAGGGAGCTGAAATCCATCTCCTCTGCTGCCTGTAATTTATTGAGTCTCAGAAAAGGCTTTGGCTGAGGTTTGTGGTAGAAACACACGTGAGCAGGATGAGTGCCTGCAGTCTCCCCCTGTTCCTGATTAAGATGGATGATTGCTCCTTGCTCCATCTTCTTAGTACCTCCAGGGAGCCTTTTTTCTGATTTGAGCTCCTTCTTGGCAGGATGCTCTGAGATATAACCCAGAGCTGGTACTATGCACCCTCGCTGCACAGTCAAGCCCAGGCCTGGCTGCACAGTCAAGCCCAGGCCTGGCTGCACAGTCAAGCCCAGGCCTGGCTGCGCAGTCAAGCCCAGGCCTGTCTCCTCTGGCAACACTGTTTTGCAGCTTCAGGGGCAAGAGGGCATGGAGTCTGTTGTGCAGAGGTTTGCTCCTGCCTCTGCAAGCAGCATTTGAAAGGTTTGCAAAGCTTTGTGGACAGACCGGGACTGTGAAGGAGAGAGTGCAAATTGGCCGTGGCTGTGGTTGTTGGTGTTGGTGTGGTCCTCCTTTGGTTTCATTTCTTAGCTTTCAATCACTTCATAATAATTTTCTGGTTGAGTTGGCATCTGTTTTTGTAAGAAGCCTTGCTGGTTTGCTTGACCTTTGAACAGCTGGAGGCAATTTCTGCTGGGATTGGGCTTTTTTTTTTTTTTTTTCAATGCACTCATGGTGAGCCTTCTGCTATTGCTTCAGTAGAGAGGCTGATTCAGAGGACTCTTGGGTTCCCACCCACCAATCCTCCCCCCATCCTGTTCTTCTTGACTGTTTTGCAGGAATTTGGGTCATTAACTAGACTATACCGTGGTGGTGCATGTTTCTGTTCATTCAGGGGCTCTATCTGCTTTTATTTGTGTGGCTGCATTGCTCCAGCTCCAGGGCAGTTACTTCAAAATCAATTTCAAGGACTTTAATATTGCTCCTTAGCAAAGTTCTCCAGTAATAATCTTTTTGTTAGGTGCAACTCGCATGCTCTGTTCCAGCCTTTGCTGGAACACATCCCTGGGATGCTCTCCCTCCTTGTTTCCTTTCCAAGGTGCATTCCCACTGGACTGGTCCATTATTTTGGGTCTTAGCATCCCCACCAACCATGCTAAGCCCTCCCTTCAATCAGTGCTGTAAACCTCCATGAACAGTCTTCTGGTGATGAGCATTTGGATCAGAGCTGCCACAACTAAGAATCCTGACAGATGTTTTCATGGTTTCAGACCTACAGTATGTTAGAACTTCAAGTTAAGCATTTTGAATCAGTTCTCAGACTCGAGGGCTTTTACATTCTTCACTTTTCTTCCTCAGAGTGGCTTGGAGCAAAAACTCCTGGCATGGGAAGTGTGTCTGTAGGCTCTTATTTGTCATGGCATCAACTCTTGCACTCAACAGTTGCCCTTGCCCTAAGAGAAGTTCACAGAATCAATAAGGTTGGAAAAGACCTCAAGGATCAAAGTCCAACCTGTCACCTAAGACCTCATGACTACTAAACCATGGCACCAAGTGCCAGGTCGCATCCCCTCTTGACCACCTCCAGGGATGGTGACTCCACCACCTCCCTGGGCAGCACATTCCAATGTCTAACACCTCTCTCTGGGAAGAGCTTTCTCCTCACCTTGAGTCTAAAATNTGGCCACACTCTTCCTGATGCAGGCCAGGATGCCATTGGCTCTCTTGGCCACCTGGGCACACTGCTGGCTCATGTTCAGCTGCTCTCAATCAGTACCCCCAGGTCCCTTTCCACCTGGCTGCTCTCCAGCCACTCTGACCCCAGCCTTTAGCTCTGCATGGGGTTGTTGTGGCCAAAGTGCAGCACCTGGCACTTGGACTTGTTAAATGTCATCCTGTTGGACTCTGCTCATCTGTCCAGCCTGTCAAGATCCCTCTGCAGAGCCCTCCTACCCTCTAACCAGCCAACACCTGCTCCCAACTTGGTGTCATCTGCAAATTTAAGTTCCTCAGCAAAGCTTCTCAAACCAAGCTCCTTTCTCATTTCCAGTGCATCTTGGTGCTCCAAAGGCAGAGTCAGAAAGAACATCCTTGGACCAAAACACTCAGCAGTCTCTGCAGGAACCAGAGAATCTCTATGATGATGTTGGGGAAATACCTGCCAGGCTGTGAGTATGGACCTGAGCTCTGCCCCGTGGCTGTGCCTGTGCAGTGCCTTTGGCAGGCCCTGCTGCAGCACATCCCCCATGTAACGCTTCTGTCTTCTAGAAGCCACACATCAGATGCCTCAGCTTCAGTTGCTTCAGCCAGCAGTAAGTGCAGCAAGTTGGGGAAGCTTGAATGGGAGCTGCTTTTCATTGGGGTTGGTCCCTAATTATTAATTATTAAAACATTCATTTGGGATAGTCCTCAATTCCTGTTGAGAGGAGTGTGTGCAGCAGATCCAGGGAGGTTCTCCTCCCCCTCTACTCTGCCCTGGTGAGGCCTCACCTGGAATATTGCATCCAGTTTTGGGCACCCCAGTTCAAGAGGGACAGGGATCTGCTGGAGAGAGTCCAAGGGAGGGCTACAAGGATGCTGAAGGGACTGGAACACTGCCCTATGGGGAGAGGCTGAGAGCCCTGGGGCTGGTTAGCCTGGAGAGGAGAAGACTGAGAGGATCTAATCAATGTCTATAAGTATCTGAGGGCTGGGTGTGAAGAAGGAGGGGACAGGCTCTGCTCACTTGCACCCTGTGATAGGACAAGGGGCAATGGATAGAAACTACAGCACAGGAGGCTCCACCTCAACATGAGGAGGAACTTCTTCACTGGGAGGCTCACAGAGCACTGGAACAGGCTGCCCAGAGAGGTTGTGGAGTCTCCTTCTCTGGAGACTTTCTGCACCCATCTGGATGTGTTCCTGTGTGACCTGTGCTGGATTCTCTGCTCCTGCTCTGGCAGGGGGTGGAACTGGGAGATCTCCAGAGGTCTCTTCCAACCCCTAACATCCTGTGATCCCTGGGAGATGCTGTGAATAGCTTCATTTCATCTTCAGTACCTCTAATGTACCCTTCTGGCCTGGTTGTTGCAGATTCCCATTAAAACCATTGAGGGGGGGGCAATACATGTGTCTAGCATGGAATTCATTTCAGAGACTTTGAAACCTCTGTAAGAGTAAAATGTAGTGGCCTGGGGGAGGTGCAGTTTGTGCAGCAGACCTCACCTCCTTGCTGCTGAAGGTGGCTTGTGATAATGGCAGTCCTTGGTTTGAAGTTTCAGGGGGCAGCCACGAGGACACCTATGAAGATGTTGAAGCTGTGGGTGACAACCCAGCAAAACCAGAGTAAGTTGCAATTTCCCAGCCTGCATTTTGAAATGCTGTACCTTGCTCTCCCAATCCAGGTGCTGCAGGGGTGGGCTTCCTCCCCTTCTTCCTCCCTGCTGATACTTAGGGAGGAAAAAAAAAGTTACCAAAGTGAAATCCCTAAGCAGTGAGGCCCTTCTGTGAGAGCTTGTGGCACTCTCCATCCTCTGGAAGTACTCCCTCTTGCAGAGCTCTACTTGCATATGAAGCACACAGGAAAGTCTTAGAATTGTTCTGGTTGGAAAAGCCCTCCAAGATCAAACCCAACCATCAACCCAAGACCACCATGGCCATTAAACCACATTCCCAAGTGCCCCATCCATGTGTTTCTTGAACACCTCCAGGAATGGTGACTCCACCACCTCCCTGGGCAGCACATTCCAATGCCTGACCATTCTCTTATTTTCCTAATGTCCAATCTAAACCTCCATGGCTCAGTTTCAGGCCAGACCTCCTCTTGATCAAAAGTGTTGCTCAGCTGTAGCTCAGAAGTGACATTTTTTGGTTTGTATGCCAGGAGAGGGACACTAAAAGCTGAAGGGACAAATGGGGACATTGTCCCCATTAAAAGGGACATCTTTGTAGGCAACATGGACAGTGGCACTGAGTGCACCCCCAGCAAGTTCAATGACCACACCAAGCTGTGTGGTGCTGCTGACAGGCTGGAGGGAAGGGATCCATCCAGGGGGACCCTGACAGGCTGGAGAGGTGAGCCCATGACAACCTCATGAGGTTCAACAAGACCAAGTGCAAGGTCCTGCATCTGGGTCAGGGCAATCCCAGGCACTGATATAGGCTGGGCAGGGACTGGCTGGAGAGCAGCCCTGAAGAAAAGGACTTGAGGGTGCTGGGGGATGAGAAGCTCAACAGGAGCCAGCAGTGAGCACTTGCAGCCCAGAAAGCCAAGCAGAGCCTGGGCTGCAGCAAGAGAAGTGTGGCCAGCAGGGCCAGGGAGGTGATTCTCCCCCTCTGCTCCACTCTGGTGAGACCCCACCTGGAGCTCTGTGTCCAGTTCTGGAGCCTCTGTTACAGGAAGGATCTGGAAGTTCTGGAAGGTGTCCAGAGAAGGGCCATGAGGATGATCAGAGGGCTGGAGCTCCTCTGCTCTGGAGATAGACTGAGAGAGTTGGGGTTGTTCAGTCTGGAGAAGAGAAAGCTCTGAGGTGACCTTCTTGTGGCCTTCCAGTATCTGAAGAGGGCTACAAGAAAGCTGGGGAGGGAGTTTTTAAGGTGTCAGAGAGTGATAGGACTGGGGGGAATGGAAAAGAAATAGAAATGGGTAGATTCAGATTGGATGTTAGGAAGAAATTCTCTACCATGAGGGTGGTGAGACACTGGAAGAGGTTGCCCAGGGAGGTGGTGGAAGCTTCATCCCTGGAGGTGTTTAAGGCCAGACTGGATATGGCTCTGAGCAACCTGCTCTAGTGTGAGGTGTCCCTGCCCATGGCAGGGGGTTTGGAACTGGTGGATGATCTTTGAGGTCCCTTCCAACCCTAACAATTCTATGATTCTATGTCAGATCACAGGAGGCTGAGCAGCTGGAATGAGCCCTGCTTGGCTCCCTGCTCTTCTGCTATAGCTCCTCAAGATGCTTCCTTCCACAGGGTGTGTTCTGAAAGCAATGAGTTCTGCAGCCTCAGGTTTATGTTTTGCTTTGAGCTTCCCACATGGATTAAGAGATGAAACATGAAGCTGCTCATGTTTTTTGCTTACCAGCTCCTTGTGGTTCCCTGCCTGCATGCAGTAAAAGATTTCCTGCATCCCCTTGCAAGGATCAGGGACAGGAGAGCTTTGAGTGCATCTGGTGGCTCTCTTCTGGGCAGGGGTGTTGGAGGAGTGCTCTGCAGCTGCTTTGCCCTTCCTGATGTGAGACTCAAACTGGCTTGCATCCGGATTCAGGTCTAGCTTGTGCATCTTGAGCCTGCCTGGGTTGGAGATGAGGAGAAGGTGTGGGAAACCTGATAGCTGGAGGTGGCTGTGCAGCTGTTGGAAGGTGAAAAACATCATTCCTCTGCAAATGGACTGTGGGAGCTGGGGGTGGGGGAGCATGAGTTCCTCTGGCCAGAGTAGAATCACAGCCTGGTTTGGGTAGGAAGGGACAGGGAAAGGTCAGCTGGTCCAACCCCCCTGCTCTGAGCAGGGACATCTTCAGCTAGAGCAGGTTGCTCAGAGCCCCATCCAACCTGACCTGGAGTGATTTCGGGGATGGCACATCCACCAGCTCTCTGGGCAACATGGGCCAGGGTCTAACCACCTTTAGTACAAAATATTTCTTCCTTCTACTTAGTCTGAGTCTCCCCTCTTTTAGTTTAAAACCCTTAACCCCATGTCTTGCACACAGACCTTTAGCAGGGTCCGTCCCCATTCTTCTAGGCCTCCTTTAAGTATTGAAAGGCTGCAATAAGGTCTCCCCAGGTGCCTTCTCCAGGCTGATCAGCCCCAACTCTCAGCCTGTCCTCACAGTAGAGGTGCTCCAGCCCTCTGATCATGTTTGTGGCCCTCCTCTGGACCCACTCCAACAGGTCCATGTCCTTGTGCTGAGTAGTGTGGGGAGTTTGCTGGCATCTGCCAAGCCATGCATGCCTCCCCTGCTGCCAGGAAGCATCCCCATGCCTCCCCTGCACCCCTCTGCACATGGCTGCAGCACAGCAGCAGCAATTGCTCTCTGTTGCTGCTGTTCCCCAGAAGAGCAGCACATCTGGCTGGCTTTGCAAGGAAGTTTTGTGACCAAGCTAGGGCTGGGGCCAAGTTCGTGGGGTTCAGAAGTCTTCAGTCCCCAAGCCAGCTTTTGTGTCATCATTCTGTTGATCCCAGGTGCAGAATTAGCTGTGCTGCTCCACTTCAAAGTGGTTTTGATAGTACTCATGCATGGGTGGTGGCCTCCATGTGAGGATCTTGGTTGTTCACAGATACTTTCTTAGAAAATCATTGTGTAGCTTTGCCATCCCCCCCATGAGCTTCAGAGAGAGAGAAATGCCTGGGGTGGAACATCCTTCTCAAAAGCCTGCAAGACAGAAGTGTGGGATGAAGGGTGGCACAGGCATGCTCACAGTGTCCTCCTTTAGTGACCACTGCATGCTTCTGGGGAATTTTTGTCCCCTTGTGCCAGGGATTTTTGTTCCAAATGAACCTGGATCATTCTGCAACTGTTGAGCCAGAGGAGGACAACTTCAGTGAACACAGAAAAGTTTCTTTTAAGGAAAGATTGGAGCTTGGATCTTGATAATTCATCACTTCTTGCTGTGCTGGTGCCCATTCCATTGATTCCATCACCCACATCACACTGTTCAGGTTAAAGCCTACTGCTGAGCTGAGGTCCAAGATGTGTTGACCTTCTTTTACCTGCTTCAGGATCTCTGGGGCCATGAGTGTTGCAACTCTCCCCCACTTCTTCCCTTCTTTAATTTAAGATCTCTTTCTCTTTTGGACAGAGCAGAAAAACAAAAGAGGTTTGGAAACTTGTTCAAGAAGAGAGACAAACTAAGGCTGAGGAATATCAAGATCAAGGGGAACTTAAGGTAAGAAAATGTTGAATGAGGCTTGTCCAATGAGCAATTACAGTTGCAATAATTTGAGAGCAGGGGATCTAGGTTAGGAACACAACTTTACTGGGAAAGTTAGGCCAGAAGTGGTTCATTCAGCTCATCAAGAGATGCAGATGTGGCCAATGGTCCATCTGTGCAGCTCCTCCAAAGCCTCTGGTGTCAGGAAGCTACAGGAGTTGGTCCTACAGCACTGTGGTGTTGAACCATTAAGGCTGAAAACAGACCTCTAGGGCCATCAAGTCCAACCATCAACCCAACACCACCATGGACACTAAACCAAGTTTCTGTAGGCTTTTGGTACCTGCCTGATCCCTCAGCATGATGCAGGTGCACAAGTGGTACCTGCTGCCTAAACCTGGGGGCCAGGATTTAGGCAGCAGCTTCTTGATGTGGCTCTGAAGGGTTGAGGTTTCTTATTCCAAGTACCCTTTGTAGTCAAGTTGGCACCACCATCTGCTGAAGAAGTTTACTATTCAGCTTGTAGTCTAGCAAGTTAGGCCAGAGAATGTGGTCTAATCTCCTGTAGTGCCCTTTTGGGTGCTTTAATATCTAGTTAATAAATTAATGAATCACTGGTTAAGGTTCCATGGAACTTGCCTTTTCCTTAAGTGCACAGTGGCTGCCTGCAGAACCTGTTCCCCACCTCTGCCATCATGTCCCTCACCCTCTGCACAGTGCCCAAAGTCCAGGAAAATGCTGCTTTTCCTGATTGCTTTGGGAACTGCAGGTTGACTCTTCCCTCTTTTATAGGAGAAAGGTTTGGTTTACTTCAAAACCTTTTCACACTGTCCTTTGCCTTATCACTACCTCCTGCCTGCATTCATAGAATCAGTCAGGGTTGGAAGGGACCTCAAGGATCATAGAGTTCCAACCCCCCTGCCATGGGCAGGGACACCTCACACTAGGATCAGGCTGGTCAGAGCCTCATCCAGCCTGGCCTTAAACACCTCCAGGGATGGGGCCTCAACCACCTCCCTGGACAACCCATTCCAGGCTCTCACCACTCTCATGGGGAAGAACTTCCTCACATCCAGCCTGAATCTCCTCACTTCCAGCTTTGCTCCATTCCCCCCAGTTCTGTCCCTACCTGATATCCTAAAAAGTCCCTCCCCAGCTTTCTTGTAGCCCTCTTCAGATACTGGAAGGCCACAAGAAGGTCACCTCAGAGCCTTCTCTTCTCCAGACTGAACAGCCTCAACTCTCTCAGTCTGTCCTCATAGGAGAGGAGCCCCAGCCCTCTGCTCATCCTCATGGCCCTTCTCTGGACACCTTCCAGCATGTTCCCTCTGGAACTGCTGAATATAGGGAAGGAGGTACCAGGTTCCATGCAATTTTCCTGGCACAAAGAACCCTTCAATCTCCTGCAAGCCTCTTGGATACCTACAGTCATTGTCACATTTAAATTCCTGCCCAACCCATGATACTGACAGACTACAAGGAGGAAATTTCTACTGACTGCTTACCAACTGCCCACCAACCCTCTAGCTCTTGGGAAGGGGTGTAAGGGGTGGGCAGGAGGAGAGTGCTGTTGCCAGTTCACAGAATCCAGAATGTCAGGGGCTGGAAGGGACCTGGAAAGCTCATCCAGTCCAACCCCCCTGCCAGAGCAGGATCACCCAGAGCAGATCGCACAGGAACTCGTCCAGGTGGGTCTTGAATATCTCCAGGAGGGAGACTCCACAATCCCCCTGGGCAGCCTCTTCCAGTGTTCTGTCACCCTCATAGAGAAAACATTTTTCCTCCTGTTTCCATGGAACTTCCTATGCCTCAACTTCCACCATTGCCCCTTGTGCTGTCATTGGGCATCACCCAGCAGAGCCTGGCTCCAGCCTCTTGGCACTCACCCTGCACATCTTCATCAACATGAATGAGGTCACCTCTCAGGCTCCTCCTCTCCAAGCTAAAGAGCCCTCAGCTCCCTCAGGCTCTCTTCTAAGGAAGATATTCCACTCCCTTCAGCATCTTTGTGTCTCTGTGCTGGACTATTTCAAGCAGTTCCCTGAGGTCCTTTCTGACCTGAGGGACCCAGAACTGGACACAATATTCCAGATGCAGCCTCAGCAGGGAAGAGTAGAGAGGGAGGAGAACCTCTCTCAACCTACTGACCACAGCCCTTCTAATCCACCCCAGAACAGCCTTGGCCTTGGCCACAAGAGCACATAGCTGCACAGCTTGGACAGTTCTCTGGATGCAGTGTAGACCTTTCACAACCTGCCTGATGAACAGGCTGCTCTTGTTGCTTCCAGAGGATGGAAGTGCATACATTTAGCATGGGACTTACTTGTTGGCAAATGTGGTTGATGTGATGGGAGCCTGTGCACCTAGACCTGCCTGCATTGCTTCAGTGCTGCCAGTTCTGTTGGTGCTGGTGGCTTTTTGGGCAATGCTGATGTGCAAACTTGTCTCTCAAAGCCTCTTTCTATCCACAGATTGGTCTCCATTTCGGTACCAAATTTAGGTAAGCACCATGCCTGCATCTGGCTCCTGGGGCTTTGTGTGTGTCTGTGTCTGCATGAAGAAGGAAATGTCTTGCACAGTGGAAAATGATCAGCTTTGTGCATCATGCCTTTCTGAGAATCATGGGGCAGCACTGGCTTTGAAGACTTGGTAGAGATTTGTGCTTCACCTGAAGGCTGAAGGGGGTTTTGCTCCTTTTTGGAGGGTTTTCCTTTGAAGAGGAGCATTCCTCCTGAAGATCTGAAGGTATTTAGGGAGGAAACATATGAAGCAGTTCATGCTGAGCCACTGCTTCCAGGCTGGCATGGAGTTCACCATCCAGCTGCACTCCAGCAGCTCTCTGTAGGACTACTTATCAGTGCCTGCTGGAAGGACAAGCTCAGGCCTTGTGTAAATGGAGGTGGACATGAAAACTGGCCTCACTAATTAAGCCTTGAGAAGGTGTTGGAGTGAATGTACCTATGTCCTTTGGGATGCAAAGCCTGCCTGGGCTGGGGTTTTACCACTGCTCCTGCTCCATCCCTGGAGCTGGATGGCCCAACCCACCCAGACAACTGCCCACAGTCACAACTAACACAAGCATCCCACCTTCTGCTGGAGTTTTGGAATCCCAAGGGTCTTCCTTTTACATTGCCTAGTTGTCTGACTCTTCACAGCCCCAGTTTTCCTCTGCAATGTACTGCTTTGAGTCCCAGACTCAGAATGACCTCTCCTGACAAATTGCTCTGCTCTCTTGTGGTTGCCAGCAGCCTTTTCCCAGGAGGACATGGTGGTGTACGATGACGTGGAGATGGGGCAGAGGCATCCAAGGTGAGGAGGCTGCCCTCTCCTGGTGCTGGCCCTTGGCCATGGAGATGTTCCCCTTGGCATGAACCTGAGCCTGCAAGCCACAGAGGGTCATGATCTGGTCAGGACTCAGTCCTCTGGAGACAGTCCAGGTGTCCCCTCCATGGGTGTTTAACTTGGCAAGGAGCATCCCGCAAAGCGTTCCTTCAGTGCTTCCAGGGATGTGGAAAGGAGAGCGCGGCTTCCAGAAAGATGTGGAAATTCAGGTGGTTTTCCTAAGGAAGGGAAGCTCTAGGCCCCAACCCCAGTCATCAGCCCTGTGCTGGCAGGCTGCTTGTCAGGAAAATGACCTTTAACAGGAGCAGCATGACTCAGGCTCTCGCTGCCAGACGATCGTGGTGGCAGCCCTGCTGGGATACACCGCAGCGAGTGGTGGTGCTGGGGGGAGACAGGGAGGAAAAGGCATGACTTTGTAGCTCCACAGCTTTGGGGAAAGGGACCCACTCTGATGGACTGATTTCTGTGTGCTTCTTTCCATCTCCTCCTAGAGAGAAGGACGAAAAGTCCAGAAACTGGATGCCGAAATTTATGACGGCGAAAGAGGATAAGGACTGGAGGAAAAGCATCGAAAACCTGGAAAGGTCTTGATTTCCATTCTGCCTTTTCTTGTGTTGTCTGGCTTTGTAGGAGTGACTTGAGGACACAGTCTCAAGCTGTGCAAGGGGAAGTTTAGGCTTGATCTTAGAAAAAAAGCTCTTCCCAGAAAGAAAGATTGGCCATTGGGATGGGCTGCCCAAGGAGGTGGTGGGGTCAAGGTCCCTGGAGATGTTTAAGAAAAGCCTGGATGAGGCACTCAGTGCCATGGTCTGGTTGATTAGATAGGGTTGGGTGATCAGTTGGAGTTGATGGCCTTGGAGGTCTCTTCCAACCTGGTTGATTCTGTGGGATTCTGTGATTGGCCAAACATTTTGTGTTTGGCTGCTGTGTCAAGTCCTACCCCTTTGCATCCAGTTCTCAGGACGTTTTGCAGCGATACCTTGAGGGCAAAACAATCTCTTGGACCTGAGCTGAGCTTGGGCTCACCCTGAAGTTGTGTCATGTTTTCCACTTAGCTAAGACAAAAAGGTGCTACTTGGCACATATTTGGATGCTTTTCTGTCCTGCTCAGTGCCAGTCCTTCTTTAATTGTCCCATGATTGAGATGATCTCCATGGATCAGCTATTGTGGCAAGAGCACTGTGTTGTAGAAGCCCTGAGTGTTCTCCTTGCACTTACCTTGAAGTATTGATGTCTTGGGTCTTCTTTTCCCAGTTGGGTTTATTGCATTCCCTCTTGCTGTGCCATTTGTGCAGAAAAGCAACAATAACATTTTGTTTTTATTATTGCCACCTCTGCAAACACTCACATGGAAGTAGAGTTCCCATTTCCCTTTCAGCTCAGAAAAGCATTGCCATGAGCTTTTCCATGACCTTTGGGACTTCAAGCAGGTGCAAATCAGAGACCTCTTTTCTGGGTTCTCAGCACAGAGTTCCTGCATGGGGTTGCTCAAACACCACTTCTTGTTCTGTGCAAACTCATGCATGTAATTTTGCAGGCTATCAGGAAGCTGATTTGATTCCCTCTGTTTCCTTAGAGCTTGTAGGTCCTGCAGGCTTGAGAGTGCCAAGAAGGAATCTCTCCACAGCCTCAAAGTCCCTAATTTCAGTTCCTGTTTCTCCTCCTCTTAATTTTAAGTCTCTGAAAGTTAGCCAAGGGACTATAATTTATTTCAAATTAGTGATGTGAACAATGTGCTTTGCTCTCCCAAGACTTCATAGCTATGAAGCCTTAACTCCAAGGCTGGAGTTAAGCTGTTGGGTTGCATTTCCCCCAGTATGCCAGAAGCTCAGAATTCTCCCCTCTTTCTCCCATCCTCCTCTCTTCTTTCTCCCATCCTCCTCTCTTCTTTCTCCCATCCTCCTCTCTTCTTTCTCCCATCCTCCTCTCTTCTTTCTCCCATCCTCCTCTCTTCTTTCTCCCATCCTCCTCTCTTCTTTCTCCCATCCTCCTCTCTTCTTTCTCCCATCCTCCTCTCTTCTTTCTCCCATCCTCCTCTCTTCTTTCTCCCATCCTCCTCTCTTCTTTCTCCCATCCTCCTCTCTTCTTTCTCCCATCCTCCTCTCTTCTTTCTCCCATCCTCCTCTCTTCTTTCTCCCATCCTCCTCTCTTCTTTCTCCCATCCTCCTCTCTTCTTTCTCCCATCCTCCTCTCTTCTTTCTCCCATCCTCCTCTCTTCTTTCTCCCATCCTCCTCTCTTCTTTCTCCCATCCTCCTCTCTTCTTTCTCCCATCCTCCTCTCTTCTTTCTCCCATCCTCCTCTCTTCTTTCTCCCATCCTCCTCTCTTCTTTCTCCCATCCTCCTCTCTTCTTTCTCCCATCCTCCTCTCTTCTTTCTCCCATCCTCCTCCCTCTCTCCCTGCAGGAATATCTTCAAAGTCAAGAAGAGCAATGCAGAAAAAAGCAAGAGGATGGAAAAAGAAGAGAGGTTTTTTAGAGAAACATTTATGGTATGTGTCCAGGTTTTCTCTGTGTCTTTAGAGGGATCCAGTTGTGCCAGAGGAGAAAAGCAGCTACTTGCCATGCTTAAAAGGGGGATGTTCTGACAGGAAGTTTTCATCTGGTTGGAGATGGCCCTGCTCACTACAGAGGGCTTGGACAAGATGCAAAGGGAAGGGTCTCTTCCAACCTTATCCTATTCTAGATCCTATTCTAGATCCTAAAGTCTCCTTTCTTTCCTGCTTTGCCTCGACGCCTTTCTTTCTTTCCTTCCTCTTTTGCCTTTCCCCCTTTCTTTCTTTCCTTCCTCTTTTGCCTTTCCCCCTTTCTTTTTCTTTTCCTCTCCCCCCTTTCTTGTC
>VXBD01014411.1:10461-33738 GCA_013399975.1 Indicator maculatus | reverse complement strand
ATAGATAGATTAATAGATAGACAGATAGATAGATGGATTAATAGATAGAGAGATAGATGATAGATAGATGATAGATAGATAGATAGATAGATAGATAGATAGATAGATAGATAGATAGATAGATGGATAGGTATATAGATGGACAGGCATACAGATAGATGGATAGAGAGATAGATAGATTGATAGATAGATTAATAGATAGAGAGATGGATAGATGGATGGATTAATAGATAGGTAGAGAGAGAGATGGATGGATAGATGGATAGATAGATGGATAGATGGATAGAAGGACAGATGGATAGATAGATGGATGGATGAATAGATGGATGATGGATAGAAAGATGGAGAGACATACAGATAGATGGATAGACAGATAGATTGATTGGTTGATAACAGATGGATAGATTGATTGATTGATTGATTGATTGATTGATGGACAGATAGCATAGTGAAGGTCTAGAAAGAACAAGCAGGCAGCAGCTCTAAAGGCAGTTTAACCACAAAGCAAGAAGAGATGTTTCCTCCTCCAGGGCAGCAATGTCCCCACTGCCTCATGGCTTCTTCTGAGAGAGAAGCAATCAAGTGTTGTGCTGTCCAGAAGAGACACATTTACATTGATCTCTTACCAGAAGAGCATCAGAAAAAGAAACAGCAGCTCTGTCTGGTTATCTCCTCTGCCAGGCATCTCTCCTGGCTTCCTAAGAGAGACAGAGCTGGGCTAAATCAGACTCCACGCTCCAATCCCTTTCAGGTGATCCATCTTCCATCAAACACTTCACCTGAAAGCTCCTTGGAGCAGGAATGGGAGTCTTAAACACTTAGATTCTCTTGGAGGGGCTGCCAAAAAGATTAATCATCTGTTTCACACAGCGTCCACCAGAAAGAAGTTGAAAAAATGGGAAAATGAAAATCAGTTTTCAAGCTACACCTTGATCCTTCCACACCCAGCATGGATTATTTCGGGGTGGGAGGGAACACTCCAGCATTCATCCAGATGAACTCAGGCTTTCCAGCAGCACTAGGGGGGGAAGAAAATCTTGGGTCCCTACATAAAAAAATAGCAGCAGTCAAGGGCTACAAGCTACTGCAAATACAACCTGCTCTGTACAGGACAGTGCCTCTGATATTCCTCTGGGCAAAAGCCAAGAGAGCTCTGAAAATAAGCACAAATGCTGTGAGAGGGCTGAAAAGTTAGGAAAAGCAGCAGCAGAGAGCTGGTTTCCTCTAAAAGTCAGCATAGCTTTGTGAACTCCTTAGTGCTGATTGTGGCATAGAACCATTAAGGCTGGAAGCAGTCTCTGAGATCATCAGGTCCACTGCTAACCCAGCACTGCCAGGTCACAGCCCTCAGCATCACATCTATGTGGGGTTTGACCACTTCCAGGGATGGGGACTGCACCACTGCCCTGGGCACCCTGGGCCAGGACTTCAATGCTCTTTCAATGAAGAGAGTGTTCTTCATGTCCCACCTGGTGCAACTTGAGGCCATTTTCTTTTGTTCCTTGGAGGAAGAGACCAACTCCCACCTGGCTCCAACCTCCTCTCAGGGAGCCGTAGAGAGCCAGAAGATCTCCCTTCAGCCTCCTCTTCTCCAGACTAAACACCTTCAGCTCCCTCAGCTGCTCCTCACCAGCCTTGTTCTCCAGACCCTTCCCTAGCTTGGTTGCCCTTCTTGGAAAGTCTGATTTCTGATTTGCCTGGAGCAAGAAGTTGTGACAGCTCAGGCTCCATCCATCTGAAATCCCTCTGGTACACACAGAGGGATGTTTCACACCAAGGATTAGTTGCACCACTTGGGGATCCAGAATGTTTTTCACTAGTAAAGCACCCAAATCTTTCTGTACTTTTAAACCCCTCATTAAAGAAGCAGCTGCCTTTCCTAGATTCACAGACTGGGTTGGGTTGGAAGGGACCTTCAAGACCATCCAGTTCCAACCCCCTGCCATGGACAGGGACACCTCCAACCTGCCCAGGTTGCTCAAGGCCTCATCCAACCTGGCCTTGAACACCTCCAGGGAGGAGGTATCCAGAGCCTCCCTGGGCAACCTGTGCCAGTGTCTCCCCACCTTCACTGTGACGAATTTCTTCCTAATCTCCAGTCTCCAGAATTTCCTCCTAATCTCCAGTCTCAATCTGCCCTCCTTGAGCTTTGATCCATTCCCATTTTTATGGCTTTGTGCCAGCTTGGAATAATTATTTCGTAGTTATTTCAAGCAGCTGCTCTTCAGATGAGTACATTGAGCATTTCTTCTTCTCTGAGACCAGTGCCAGACTGCTTCATTGCAGCACAGACAGGAGACACTCAGTTTTACAAATTAAAACTGTGCTAAGAAGAAGCAAATAAAACCAACACAGATGTTTAGGGTTTGGGGTTTTCTTAAGTGGAGCTACAAAAGACAAAGCACATCCTCAATCACAGAATCATAGAATCATTGAATTATTAGGCTTGGAAGGGACCTCAAGGATCCTCCAGTGCCAACCCCCTGCCATGGGCAGGGACACCTCACACTGCAGCAGGTTGCTCACAGCCACATCCAGCCTGGCTGCAAAAACCTCCAGGCATGAGGCTTTCACTGCTGTCCTGACAGAGAAGGAAAAATGAGGAAAGTCAGATAAAAATTAGGGCTTCTTTTTAATGCTTCCAAACTTCCCACACAGCAGTTAGAATCATGGAACTATAGAATGGTCCAGGCTGGAAGGGACCTCCAAAGCTCATCCAGTCCAGCCCCCTGCAGNACCCTCTCCATCAGCTCCAGGTCCTTCCTGTCCTGAGGGCTCCAGACCAGCACACAGCACTGCAGGTGAGGTCTCAGCAGAGCAGAGCAAAGTGTCAGAATCTCCTCTCTGGATCCCTGGCAGTGCTGCTTTGGATGCAGCCCAGGCTGCCCTTGGCCTCCTGTGCTGCAAGCTCACACTGCCTGCTCCTGGCCAGCTTCTCCTCCACCACCACCTCCAAGTCCTTCAGTTCAAAGTGGCTGCATCAGAAACCTTCACCAAAGTGCTTCTCACCAGTGAGATTACAAACAAAACTTAACTTTTTTAGGATGGAAAATTCCTGGGATTGAAGTTTCTTTTCCAAATGGTCTCAGGAAGGCTCCCTAGGAGCAGGCAGGAAAGGGTAAAGCCCAGGCTGCAGCTGGCAAGACCAAGCCAAGCAGCAACTCTGCCCAGCTCCTGCAGATCTGCTGTGTTCAAAGCTCTGAAACCCTTTGAGCAGGCAGGTTTTGTGTGGCTTTTAAAAGAGAGAAAAGGCCTAGTGGAGCTCTGCTGGAGCAGAGGAGGAGCTGTGCACCTTTGTGCTGAGAATTTCGACCAATCTGGAGCAATTTTGGAGCCCAGCTCTGGACTGCTGAAAGGCACTTGGGTAACGAACCCAAAATGGTTTGGCCAAGAGATCCATGTAGAAAAAAATCAGGATGTAGAGGAACAATATTTTTTAGGCATTAAAAATTCAATTTGCTGTAAGATAAACATACCTCCCCCTCTAAAGATCCACTTTTCCCCAAGCCCCCCCTCACAGTGCCTAACACAATTGATTTTCATAGAGTCACAGAGTGTTAGGGGCTGGAAGGGACCTCCAAAGCTCAGCCAGTCCAACCCCCTGCCAGAGCAGGGTCACCTAAGGCAGGGCACACAGG
Organism: Indicator maculatus; assembly: GCA_013399975.1. NCBI lineage: Eukaryota > Metazoa > Chordata > Aves > Piciformes > Indicatoridae > Indicator > Indicator maculatus. The sequence continues at coordinate 30,100 of VXBD01014411.1, read as the reverse complement.
AACACATCCAGGCAGGTCTTGAATATCTCCAGAGAGGGAGACTCCACACCTCCCCTGGGCAGCCTGTTCCAGGACTCTGTCACCCTCACAGCGACAAAATTCTTCCTCCTGTTCCCATGGCACTTCCTATGGCTCAGCTTCCACCACTGCCCCTGGTGCTGCCATTGGGCATCACCCAGCAGAGCCTGGCTCCAGCCTCTGGGCACTCCCCCTGCACATCTTTCTCCCCAGCAATGAGGTCCTTCATAGTTGGTCAGGAATCAGTGGGATTGTGTCATGTGCATCCCATGTCCCTCTCCTTTGCTCTGCTGAGATCCAACCAGTCCCCACTGCCTCCAGTTCTGGTGTGCCCAGCAGAAGAAGGACACAGAGCTGCTGGAGAGAGGCCAGAGGAGGCCACAAAGATGCTCCAAGGGCTGGAGCAGCTCTGCTGTGAGGCCAGGCTGAGGCAGCTGGGGGTGTGCAGCCTGGAGAGGAGAAGGCTCCAGGGGGACCTCAGAGCTGCCTGCCAGCACCTGAAGGGATCCTGCAGGAAGGCTGCAGAGGGACTTTTGCTGAGGGGGTCTAGAGACAGGCCAAGGGGCAATGGTTTGAAGCTGAGGCAGAGCAGGGTTAGAGTGGAGCTGAGGAAGAAGTTGTTGAGCAGGAGGGTGGTGAGAGTCTGGCACAGGCTGCCCAGGGAGGCTGTGGCTGCCTCCTTGTGGTGGGTTGAAACCCACCACACCCCTGCCTGGGGGTGTTGAAGGCCAGGCTGGATGAGACCTTGAGCAGCTGAGTCTAGTTAAAAGGTGTCCTGGGCATGGTGGGGAGGTTGGAGCAGATGAGCTCTGAAGTTCCCTTCCAACCTGAGCCATTCTATGATTCCCCAGGAGCACTGGACACTTGCACAGCCTGACCTGTCTCCAGCTTAAGCTCAGTCTCCTGTTTACTGGCTCTCAAAGCACCTTTGCAGGATTTAAGCACCTTAAAGTCTCCTTATCTGGCTGCCCCTCCATGGATGTATCTTACACAGATTCTGGGGCAGCAGCAGGTGCTCTTCTAGTCTGGGTGGTGTTGCCAGCTCCTCCTTTAGAGGACCAGACAACTACTTCATATGCAGGATTGGATCTAAGCAGAACCTTGAGAGACTCTGAATTTTTGCATCACTTTCTCCAGAGCATTTATAGAAGTCATTTACACAGAAAGTGTGAGGAGCTTCAGCAGCAGAAGAGAGAATTGCTGTTAGATGTCCATATCCCACCCACCATCTGTTCCAGGGGCTGAATGGGAAGCAGCAGGAAGGCACAACAGAAGACTTGGGGGTGTTGTGACAATCCAAATGATTATTATATCTCCTTGGGTTTCCTCCATATTTAGCATCTGCCAAAGGATTCAAAAATTCAGATCTGTACCTTTTGTATATTTAGGACTCTGGATTTGAACTACAAAGGAACCAACTGAGGTTGAGCACCGAACTGAGGACATCTCACATTTGAACAGCTGATATTGGAAGAGCTGATGAGTTGAGGGACCCTTTACATTTGCCTCTTAAATATGCCTTGGCTTTAGCTTCACATTTAACAGCTGTTCTCTGCAGTTAATTTTATCACTGGATTAAAGAAAAAAAAAGAGTTTCAGGAGCTCTTCATCTTGGTGCCGTGTAAAAAAGAAGGTATTAGGCACAGGGACAAGATTTATGGTGGTATTTAAATATGGCATGCAAAGCACTGTGGCAATTTAAGGAAGGAAAGCAAACCCAGTGGGAATAGAAGCTGAACTCACCCCAACTGTGATAGGCATAGACACAGCACTCAGCAAATCTTGGGGGAATTGGCCCAGGCTGGTGGCTGCCTGAGAAGACAAGGAAATCACAGGGTCAGAGTGAGGGGGGAGTGGAAGGGACCTCTGGAGCTCACACAGTCCAACTCCCCTGCTAAAGCAGGGCACCCACAGCAGCTTGCCCAGCAGGGCAATGCCCAGGGGGGGGCTGGAAGCTCTCCACACAAGGAGACTCCACAACCTCTCTGGGCAGCCTGCTCCAGGCCTCCAGCACCCTCACAACAAACAACTTTCTCCTCCTCTTCAGATGGAACCTCCTGGGTTCCAGCTTGTGCCCACGGCCCCTTGTGCTGTCCCTGGGCACCGCTGACAAGAGCCTGGCCCCAGTGACACTTGAAGGCTAACTCTGCAACTTGAGTTTTGTTTCTAAACCAAGAGTGACTGGAACCAATCTGTGTGCCACAGCCTGCATGCAAAGGGTGGCACAAGGTCTCTACAGTCAGGGAAGGTGAATTATAGAATGGTTTGGGTTGGAAGGGACCTCCAAAGCTCATCCAGTCCAACCCCCCTGCAGTCAGTAGGGACATCCTCAACTAGATCAGGTTGCTCAGAGCCTTGTGGAGCCTGACCTTGAGTATCTTCGGGGATGGGGCCACAACTACCTCCCTGGGCAAGCTGTAAAGGAAATAAGGAAACACACCCAAGCTGAGACCCAGAGGTGATTTGAAGCCACACTTTTATTTCACAAGATTCAGTTCCATTTCGGCAAATCAGCTTTCTAAAAACAAGCCCACGTGGACCCCAGACTGTCACAATACCTCAGGACTCACATGAGTGCCTAAGCTTGCTCTGGGCTGCCTCCTCTTCCTCTTCCCTGCACCCAAGGAGGACATTTCTGAGCAGCTTACTAAGGTGGATTCTGCATCTTGGTTACTTCTGCAAGGTTCAGATATATTTTTGCCTAAGGACAATAAGCTTGGGGATGGAACTAGATGATCTTCAAGGTCCTTTCCAAGCCACACCATTCTGAAAGGCTATGAATTAAGGATTGTTTTCCCCACTGATCAAACAGCTCTTTTACACACACCTTACAATGCTGAAGTTCTAGATAATACTGATCCAATGATAAAATCACTTTAAATCTTCCCCTGTGATCTCAAGAGACCTAATGCTCATGCTCACATCAGAATCAAACCCTCTGAGCTTGACCTAAACCGATGGTCATCAGATTCCCAGAGGAGTTCCGACCACACAAGGATTTCAGGAGCTGCCCTGATGAAAACTGCAGCTGGCCACAGAGTTTCACCAGGCAATGTGAAGTGGATAACTATAAACCCAAAGTCTGCAGCGTGAAATTGCCTTCCCATGCTGGTCCTGCTGGTGTCTGCACAGTTGTTTCTCTTAGCCATCTCCTTCTTAGCCCAAGTGGCCAAGAAAGCCAAAGGCATCCTGGCTGGCATCAGCAATGCTGTGTCCAGCAGGAGCAGGGAGGGGATTGTCCCCTGGCACTCAGCTCTGGGGAGGCCACACCTGGAGTGCTGTGTCCAGTTTGGGGCAGCTCAATGCAAGAGAGATGTGGAGGTGCTGGAGCCAGGGCAGAGCAGGGCAAGGAAGGGCCTGGAGAAGAAATCTGATGAAAACAACCGAAGGAGCTGGGGATGGTTAGTGTGACACAGAGCAGGCTGAGGGAGACCACCTGACTGTCTACAGCTACCTAAAAGGAGGTTGTGGGAGGTTGGTGCTGGTCTCTTCTCACAGGGAATTAGTAACAGAACAAGAGGGAATGGCCGCAAGCTGCCACTGGGGAGGTTTAGACTGGACAGTAGGAAGAATCTTTTCCCATCCAGAGTGGTCAGGGATTGGAATGTGCTGCCCAGGGAGGTGGTGGAGTCCCCAAGCCTGGCTGTGTTTCAAGGTGGTTTGGATGTGGTGCTTGGGGCTATGGTTTAGGGGTGAGCCTTGCAGAGTAGGGTTGTGGGTAGGACTCTGTGGTCCTGAGGCTCTTTCCCAACCAGGATGCTTCTGTGACCCTGTGTTTCTCGGGAGCTTCTAGTTAGTTAAAACTAATCCGCAGACTTCAAACCACCCGAGGGAACCTCACCACTAAGCCGCTGCGCTACGTCTGCCCTCAGGCAGGCAGAGGCAGAGCCGCGCTGCGCAGCGCCAGCCCCGCTCCTCAGCCCTACAGCCGGATCTCCAGGAGGTCAGGGTACAGAAGGAAGCCTGTGAAGACGCTGTCATCCTCGGCGCTGACGTAGACCCCGTTCCAGTCCCGCGCCACCTCCAGCCACACCTGGTCGCCGGCGCTCAGCTTCAGGACGGTCAGGAAGGAGGCTTGGTCGATCTCCTGGCCGTAGAGCGTCTCCCGGGCTTTGGCCACCTTCCTGCTGCGCGCCACCAGGCTGACGCGCGCCGGGCGGCCCCGCACCGTCAGGTGGTAGGCGAAGACGTAGGCGCCGGGCACGCTGCAGTTGAACTTGCCGGTGGCAGGGTTGTAGTCCTCCTGCTCGTTGTACAGCACCTTGTCGAACCGGATGGGGGCGTTGGGCGGAGGGAACGGCTTGGACAGGCCGGCGCTGAAGGCGGAGCGCAGCGGCTTCGGGGGCGCCCCTCGGGCTCCCTTCGGCCCGCGGGAGCCTTTCTTCCCCGGCGCCCCGCGGCTGCCCTTGGTGCCCGCAGCCCCCTTGGGTCCGGAAGGCCCCGTGGCGCCTGCGGNGCTCCCCCTTGGCACCTCTCCCCCCTGGCTCCCCGCAGTAGCCCTTCTCCCCTGTGTCTCCTTTTTCCCCTTTGTCACCCTGTTCTCCATCCGCTCCGGGGTCTCCGATGTCCCCCTTATCTCCCTTGTCTCCTTTGGTCCCGTTCTCACAAGTGTCCCCTTTGGAGCCCTTTTGTCCCTTCAGTCCGGGGAAGCCGTAGCTGCCCTTATTGCCTTTATCTCCAGCTTCACCTAGGAGAAGCGCAAAGCAGGGGGGGAAACAAGGCAAAAAAACATTGCTATTGAATTCCTTTGGAGATGGAGGGGAACCTCCAGCAGCAAAGGGAAAGCTCAGCCTGGTATTGCCAGGTGTGCCAGTCTGTGTTACATACCTTGCAGCCCAGGCTTGCCTGGATACCCGGGGGTCCCACTCACTCCTCGCTCTCCTTGCTCCCCTTTGGCTCCTAGGACATTTCACCATTAATATACAGGAGGTGGTGGTGTCTGCAGCACAGCAATCATTACACAGAAGGTGACTGCTACCATTCTACACCTGCCCTTCAGTCATAAAACAGACACGAGCAACCTGTGTCCTCAGGTTGAGCCTTCAGAAACCTGGTGTGATGGTTTTAAGACTGTCTTTTTAATTTCTCTTCACAAAGTTCAAGCAGAGAAAGAATGTAAATCAATCACTGTTTGGTGTAGGAAAGCAAAACAATGATTATCCTAAACTCACACTGTTACACCTGGGCAGCAGCCCCACAAAGACCACTGCACCTCCCTGAGGTGCTGTATTTGTGACTCTACGCAGCACCTCATCAGGAGGCAGCTGATGCTGTTTAATGGCAGGGTGGAGAAGACGACTTCTCTGTGTTTCTCACCCCAAGGTTGCCAAAAGCCTTGTCCAAGAAGTGAACAAAAGCCTGAGAGGCTGCACTGGCAGAGCTGCCTAGCACACTGCTGCTGGTACCCCTCTTACCAGCTTTGCTGTGTGGCTCCCCACAACCAAAGGCAGCCACAGGATGCTGCCAGTGGTGTCTGGCAGCAGGACAGAGCTGCTCCAAGCCTGGAATGAAGGGCAGGGTTTCTTTCTGGTTACTTCAGATGGATAATCACTGCTCCCCATCTCAGCTGAAATAACTTTGCCTGAGATACTAAAACTGAAATGCAGCTTCCACTCCTGCACGTGGCTTCCATGGTGGTTTTTCTTACTTAGAACCCTAATCCAAAGAAAAATGAACTCAGTCGTTCGACTCCCATTCAGAACAAGGAATTTTGAGTGAGATCTTTAGGAGCAGCTGTGTCCCTGTACCTCCTGCATAGGCAGTGCTGTAAGAGACTAAATCTTGTCTCTCCTGGTGTGAATCAACAAAGATAAAATCACCTTTCCTCCTGGCCCAGACAACAGCTGCCCAGGGAGAGGATGGTGAAAAGCCCCTCTGGAACACCTAACAAAAAGGAAGATTGTTGTGAAGGACCTGCCTGCTGGGTCAGCTCTGCCCACTGCTAGGACATCTGGCAGTCACACAGGCATTAGTGTGACTGGAGTGTGGGCCAGGGGGAGCTGCTTTTAACTGAACAAAAGACACTGAGCCTTAGCAGGTCAGGCAGAGGGAGAAAAGGTATCACCATGCAGCCTGGGTGCAGCAGCCCAGGAACCCTCTCTCTGTGCCCTAAGTTTTGCCTGCTGCAAGAAGAACAACTCTGGAGAAGAGGAAAGACATCTTCACTGAAGACACCACATGCTGGAGGCTGCTCAGAGAAGGACTTGGGTTTTGGGATGTCTCCCTTCCCTCCCTGAGGACAGCAGAAGCCAACAAGGAAAAACCCTGGGACATCTTCTCCAAGGCAAAGTGGCAGTGCACTTCCTCAGACCTAAATTCTCTTGGGGGGGGGGGGGGGGGGAATATAATTTTTTTCCTGCTCTCTTTCTCCATTTTTCCCCTCTCTTCCTCCCTCTTTCTGTTAATAAATAGCCTGGCTTCTGGTATGTGGCCTTGTTTGTGCCTTTGATTTCACAACATGGGAGTGTTTAAAAAAGAACTGAGGCTCCTCCTCCAGACTGAGACAAGTGCCACCACCTGAGCTGCTGTCCCTGCACTCACACCAGCTAAATCAAGGTGCCAGCCCACAGCAGCATGATCTCTTTCCTCTGAAATACATTTTTTCCTAGGATTTTGTGGTGTTTGATGAGGACAACACCACCAATTTGGCCAATGAGCAGTCACTCTGCTTTACCTCTTTCTCCTTTAGAACCTTTGGGGCCTTGAGGACCAGGGGTTCCTGCCAGACCTTGCTGACCAGCATCTCCTTTCTCCCCCTTGGGACCTGTAACATAACCAACATCACCAAAATTACCATAGCAGTTCAAAGCTTGAGCATCTGCAGTGAGAGCTGAGCAATGTGGTGTTGAGGAACACATCAGGAGGAAGTTCTGCACAATGAGAGTGGTGAAACACTGGAGGAGGCTGCCCAGGGATGTGGTTGAGAATCAAGATCAGACTTGATGTGGCCCTGGGCAGCCTGATCTAGTTGGAGGTGTCCCTGCTGACTGCAGGGGACTGGGACAAGATGACCTTTGAGGGTCCCTCCCAACCCAGTGCAATCTCTCAGTCTGTGAATCTGAACATGCAAGGCCACCTCTGTTTCTTCCACCCAACCCTTACAGTTTTGCCTTTCACTTTTGACTGTAAAGACATTTTAAACCCAACTTGCAGCTGGCTTGGAGCCACAGGAGCTCAGACTTTCATCAAACACCAGAAGTAATCAGTCTTTAATATCTGAGCTCACCCAAGGAGCTGGCACAGCTTCACCATTGCCCCTCTCTTTAAAAAGAGATGAGTCTGCCAATGCAAAAGTGGGAGGTGGCAGACAGCTCCACACTGCACACAGAGTGAGTTGAAAGGCAAGCAGAGCTGGCTGCTATCTTCCTTTGTCATCCATTTGGGAATCCAGAGGCTCCCTGTGCATGCCTGGGAGCAGACTGAGGCAGCTTCAGTCATCACAAACCATCACAAGGGCTTTGCCATCAGCACTCAAGAGGCAAATGAGTGCAAACTCCCTCTGCAGCCACTATCATTTCCCTCAGTCAATCCCCCCTGAGCCATGGGCTCTCACAATCCCTCAGGAGCACTGGTTTCATGATTTCCCCTTCCCCTTTCCTCAGATAAACATTTCTGTCCCAAATGTTGGGGCTGTTAAAGTGATCACTTGCAGGCTATGCACTCTGCATTCCAGCAGGATTAGAAGCAGCTGCTCCAGAGCAGAAGACAGACAGGACAAGGAAGGTCCTAGACAATATTGAGGTCTGCCTCTTGTGAGAGCAAAGATTTATTCTCAAATTTGAGAAGAAATCCTGCCCATGGCAGGGGGTTGGAACTGGATGATCCTTGTGGTCCCTTCCAACCCTGACTGATTCTATGATTTTATGATCTTCAGGGATGGGGACTCCACCACTGCCCTGGGCAGCCTGGACTAGGTCTTGACAACTCTTTTGGGGAAGAAATTGTTCCTCATGTCCAACCTAAACTTCCCTTGGGGCAACTTGAGGCCATTTTGGAGAATAAATCTTATGAGGAAGCTGGGGCTTTGTAGTTTGGAAAAGAGAAGGCTGAGAGGAGACCTAATTGCTGTCTACAATTACCTGAAAGGAGGTTGTGGTGAGGTTGGTGCTGGTCTCTTCTCACAGTAATTAGTGACAGAATAAGAGGGAATGGCCTCAAGCTACAACTGGGGAGGTTTAGACTGGACAGTAGGAAACATTTTTCCCATCAAGAGTGGTCAGAGATTGGAATGTGCTGCCCAGGGAGGTGGTGGAGCTCCCAAGCGTGGCTGTGTTTGAAGGTGGTTTGGATGTGGTGCTTGGGGCTATGGTTTAGGGGTGAGCCTTGCAGAGTAGGGTTCTGGATTGGACTTGGTGATGCTGAGGCTCTTTCCCAACATGAATGTTTCTGGGATTCTGCAATTTCCTCTTGCCCTTACCACTAGAGAGAAGAGACCAACCCGCACCTGCCTCCAGCCTCCTCTCAGGGAGCTGTAGAGAGCAATGAGCTCTCCCCTCAGCCTCCTTCTCTCCAGACTGAACACCCCCAGCTCCCTCAGCTGCTCCTCCCCAGCCCTGTTCTCCAGACCCTTCACCAACTTCATTGCCCTTCTCTGGACCTGCTCCAGCTCCTGAATGTCCTTCTTGGAGTGGGGTGGTTTACTGGGAGCAGCAAGAGAAGCCTCACCATACCTGGGGGTCCTGGCTCCCCTGGCTGCCCGCGGGGCCCTGCAGAGGGTGGGCAGCAGTCACAGCAGTTGAAGAAGTAATCAGCTGTGTCCAGAGTGTAGTTCTCAAAGGGGAAGAGCGTGGTGGCCCCATGGGCCATGGAGCTCGAGCTGGGCAGCTCAACCCTGCCTGGGGCTGCTGGGAAAGGGCTTTTCCCCAGGAGAGGGGCGAGGGGGGTGTGAGAGGCACCGCTGGCAGCCAGCTGCAAGGGCTTTGTCTTCGTGTACTTCACGTCTGGGGTGACCTTCACTCCCCCGTACGCGGCGGTGACCACCAGCAGCACCAACGCCGAGAGGGGCCAGGGGGAGCTCCACATGGTGGCAGCTGCAGGAGAAGAGGAACACAATCAGAAGTTGCTGCACTACACCTCTGCATTCCCACGGGCCTCAGGAGGGCAGGAGGGCTGGCTGAGAAGTGTCAGGCACCTGCGGGCATCTGCCGGGAGGATGCCATTGGGAAAGCTCATGGAGAGCAGAGCCCCTGCCTGCTCAGCCCCACTCACCATCACAGAACCACACAGTCACAGGTTGGAGAAGACCTCAGAGATCATCAGGCCCAACCTAATCTCTAACACCTCCTGACAACTAAACCCTGGCTCCAAGTGCCACATCCAAGCTTGTTTTGAACCCCTCCAGGGATGGTGACTCCACCACTTCCCTGGGCAGCACATCCCATGGCCAATTACTCTTTCTGTGAAGAACTTTCTCCTCACCTCCAGCCTAAACTTCCCCTGGCACAGCTTGAGACTGTGTCATCTCCTTCTGTCACTGGTTGCCTGGGAGAAGAGCCCAACCCCCACCTGGCTACAACCTCCCTTCAGGTGGTTGTAGAGAGCAATGAGGTCTGCCCTGAGCCTCCTCTTCTCCAGGCTGAACACCCCCAGCTCCCTCAGCCTCTCCTCACAGGGCTGTGCTCCAGACCCCTCCCCAGCCTTGCTGCCCTTCTCTGGACACGTTCAAGTATCTCAATGTCCTATCACCCCACACAGCACCCCAAATCCAGCTGTAGGATGTGGCTGGAAGAGCTCCCCTGGGTATCAACAGAAGGTCAAAGGATTGACTGAGAGTTACACCATCTCTAGGGTACAGGATGTCACCCTTCTGAGTGTTTGATTACAGCTTCACAGATTGCACTGGGTTGGAAAGGACCCTCCAAGGTCACCTTGTCCAACCCCCTGCAGGCAGCAGGGACACCTCCAACTAGAGCAGGCTGCCCAGGGACACAGCAAGTCTGACCTTGAATGTCTCCATGAATGGGGCTTCAACCCCCTCCCTGGGCAGCCTGTTCCAGTGTCTCCCCACCCTCACTGTGCAGAGCTTCCTTCTGATGTCCAACCTAAACCTGCCTTGCTCCAGTTTCAAACCACTGCCCCTCATCCTATCCCCACAGCTCCTTCTGAACAGTCTGTCCCCAGCCTGCCTGGAGGTCCCCTTCAGATATTGAAATGCAGCTCTAAGGTCTCCCCAGAGCCTTCTCTTCTCCAGGCTGAACAGCCCCAACTTTTCCAGCCTGTGTCTACAGCTGAGGTGCTCTAGGCCTCTGATCATCTTTGTGGTAACCCCTGGCCCCACTCCATCAGGTCCATGTCTCTCTTCTGTTGGGGTCCCCAGAGCTGGACACAGCACTGCAGGTGAGGTCTACGCAGAGCAGAGTAGATTAGGAATAATTCAGTAATTCTCTGAATCTGTGCATGAGGATTTCAGACTCCAGCACAACTGCACATTAGGAAAAATAATTTTAAAAAAAGAAAAAAAAAAGAGTTCACAGAATCAGAGAATGTCAGGGGCTGGAAAGGACCTCAGAAGATCGCTCAGTCCAACTTGTCTGCCAGAGCAGGATCCACAGGATCCAGGACAGGTCACACAGGAACACATCCAGGTGGGTCTTGAAAGTTGCCACAACCTCTGTCCCTTCCAACCCTGACAATTCTGTGATTCTCTGATCCTGTAGCAGGGGCTGTGCTGGTAGATGCCAGGGATGATGTGAGGGGGGATGCACATCTCAGCCTGGCCATACCAACCCACCCACTGCCCAGCTCAGCTCTGCAACCAGAGACTCACAGAACGATAGGGGTTGGAAGGGACCTCCAGAGATCCAGTCCAGCCCCCCTGCCAGAGCAGGACCCCCAGGGCAGCTCACACAGGAACACATCCAGGTGGGTCTTGAAAGTCTCCACAAGCTCTGTGGGCAGCCTGCTGCAGGGCTCCAGCACCCTGACACTAAAGAAGTTTTTCCTCCTGTTGAGGTGGAACCTCCTGGGCTCCAGTTTGTGTCGATTGCCTCTTGTGCTATGTCAGGACACCACTGAAGAGGGCCTGGCCTCTTCTTTCTTGCCACCCACCCTCCAGGTGCTTCCAGACCTTGGTCAGATCCCCTCTCAGGCTTTTCTTGCCAGGCTAAATAACCCCAAGGCTCTCAGCCTTTCCTCAGGTGTTCCATCACAGGGGCAAGCACACGGAGGGGGAGTGTCCAGCCCCAGCACATCAGCACCTTCCTCCTGCCTCACCTTCCTCCTGCCTCACCTTCCTCCTGCCTCACCTCCTGCTGCTAGGGGCTCAGATGCCTTTTGAAATGCATTTCCTTGCCCTCGGGAGGTCTCTCCCTTTCAAACCCTGGTTGCTGCAGTAGCAAAGTTCCATTTTTGTTTCCTCTTATTTGCTGACTTCTTTTTTGTTCCTGCTTTATTGCTTTGCTTTTCATTTCCTGCAAGGTGCAAGCCAGGACTCTTCTGGGTCAGGGAGTGGAGGAGAGCTCAGGAGACAGGAGCAGACAGCTCAGGGAGAAAGAGCAGGTGAAGGGTAAGAGCCTTCCCTCTCTCAGCAGCCACACTCAACAAACCAAACCACAGCTTCCTTATGAGAGGGAGACTCCAACAACCTCCCTGTTTTGGGAAACAAAATGAACCATCAAATATTCCACGTTTTCCATGCCAATTTTTCCTTTATTGCCGATGCTCTACACCCCAATATTCTTTTAGTGCCAACTTTCAGGCCTATTCTTCTCAGTTTTAAAATGCTGATTGAACTGAACCAGGCAGAAAGATCAAAGCAGGCAGCTCACGTTTTTTCCTCCTGGCCAGCTGATGGCTCTCGGATGACTTGTCACAGAAAGCAGCTTTGTTCCCTTCTGAAGCCAATGCAGCAGCACACAAACACAAGCAGAACAGGCTCCCTTTCTTGCTGAGCCTGTAACCTAAACCTTCCTCAGCAGCTAAGGCTCCTCACTGCATGAAACAGCCACCAGAGAAACGAGGGCTCTCCTCACCCTCCAAGGGCAAAAGAAGCTCCGCCCCAAAGGCAAGTGTTTGGAGCTGCAGGATAACATTTCCACCTGTAGCAGCTTGCCTTTAGATGAGGCAGTTGTGATTTGCTCTGTTTTCACACAAATACAAAGCACTGAAGGGCAAATTGCTCACCCCCACAAAATCCTCAGTGGTCCCTGCTCCCCCTTGCTGCTTTTCAATCTGTTCTTCACTCCACCAGCTCCAGTAAAGCAGGAATTGGGGTTGTGCAGTCTGGAGAGGAGAAGGATACCAGGAGACCTTCTTGTGGCCTTCCAGGATCTGAAGGGGGCTCCAAGAAAGCTGGGGAGGGACTTTGAAGGGTGTCAGGGAGTGATAGGACTGGGGGCAATGGAGCAAAACTAGAAGTGGGGAGATTCAGATTGGATGTTAGGAAGAAGTTCTTCCCCATGAGGGTGGTGAGAGACTGGCAGAGGTTGCCCAGGGAGGTGGTGGAAGCCTCATCCCTGGAAGTTTTTAAGGCCAGGCTGGATGTAGCTGTGAGCAACCTGCTGTGGTGTGAGGTGTCCCTGCCCATGGCAGGGGGGTTGGAACTGGCTGAGCCTTGAAGTCCCTTCCAACCCTGACAGTTCTGTGATTCTATGAATTCTACAATTCTATGATTCCATGCATGTGTCACATCAGAACAGGACACCAGGACTGATTTTTGTGTTAGGTTTGTATTAGCTCCCAGTTAGCCCCTGCCAACCTCACCATGAAGTGTTTAACCCCAGGATGGCTTCACTCAGCACAGGCAGGCGGAGAGCAGGCAGAGCTCAGAGCCAGCAGCAGGGACGCAGCGGCAGACGAGGAGAAGGAGGATCATCTGCTGTCTAGGAAGAGAAGAAAAGGCATCAGATTCTCCCTTTGAAGGATATAGTCATGCAGGAGAGCACTGCCACTGCTGCAGGTAACTGGATAAACCCAGAACCTCCACCCTGCTAAAGCCAGCAGCAGAAAGAGACTGGCTTTAGACACCAAGCAGCTTCGTGGGGAAATGGCCAAGCAGTTTGCAAACCCAAACCATTTCTCTGGTTTACTGTCACAAGCCACTTCTGCAACAAGCTCCAAAAGCAGACACTCCCCAGAGCTGCCAACCAGAGTGCTGGGTGGCTCTCAAATACTGCCAAAAAAATCCCCAAGAAACTCATAATTAATGCCAAAATTAGATTTCACCAGTCTGTTTAGGAAGGAAATCACTCAAAGCAAGAAATACCCCCACAGATTTTCACTAGAGTGGGCAAGGGTGTTCTTAAAATAATTATCCTTAAATGTATAAATGCATTTTAATAACTGGGAAGGCTTTTTCATCAGCTCACCACCACTGATTCCTAACTCATTCATTTGGGGTTGGAACTAGAAGATCTTTAAGCTCCCTTCTAACCCAAACCATTTTATGAATCTGGGAAAACTGGAGGCCCACAACCACTGATTCTGAACTCATTCTTTTGGGGTTGGAACTGGATGATCTTTAAGCTCCCTTCCAACCCAAACCATTCTATGAATCTATGAACCTAGGAAATTTGGAGGCTTTTTCATCAGCTCACCACTGCTGATTCCTAACTCATTCATTTGGGGTTGGAACTGGAGGATCTTTAAGCTCCCTTCCCACCCAAACCATTCTATGAATCTGGGAAAACTGGAGGCTCACCACCACTGATTCTGAACTCATTCTTTTGGGGTTGGAACTGGATAATCTTTAAGCTCTCTTCCAACCCAAACCATTCTATGGATCTATGAATCTAGGAAAATTGGAGGCTCACCACCACTGATCCTAAACTCATTCATTTGAACCCCCACACACACTACACACCCCCCAACTAGGAAGGATCCCCAGTGGGGACAGATGCTACCAGGCATTCAACTTTGCTGCAGCAAAGCACATCTCTATCTAGCTAATTGGGTCTAAATATCTGCTAACTGTTATCATGTATGTCATCATAATAAAAAATAATAATTAATAATAGTGATAGTGATATAGTAATAGTGATTGATAGTGATAGTAATATAGTGATAGTGATAGTGATATAGTAATAGTAATAGTGATAGTAATAGTGATAGTGATAGAGATAATGACTAATAATGACAGTTATAGTGATACAGTAATAGTGATAGTGATAGTGATATAACAATAGTAATAATAATAGTGATAGTAATAATGATAGTAATAGTGACAGTTATAGTGATATAGTAATAGTAATAGTGATAGTGATAGGAATAGTTAGAGTGATAGTGATAGGAATAGAGTGATAGTGACAGTTATAGTGATAATAACAGTAATAGTGATAGTGATAGTAATAGTGATAGTGATAGTAATAGTGATAATAATAGTAATAGTGATAGTAATAGTGATAGTAATAGTAACAGTGATAGTGATATTAATAGTAATAGTGATAGTGACAGTAATAATGACAGTTATAGTGATATAGTAATAGTGATAGTGATAGTAATAGTGATAGTGATAGTAATAGTGATAGTGATAGTAATAGTGATAGTGATAGTAATAGTGATAATAATAGTGATAGTAACAGTGATAGTAATAGTGATAGGAATAGTGATAGTGATAATAATAGTGATAGTAATAGTGATAACAATAGTAATAGTGATAGTAATAGCAATAGTAACAGTGATAGCAATAGTTGTAGTAATAATAGTAATAGTAATGTAATCACACACTTGGTCTTGTGTTTGGTGCCCCTCAACCTGCAGTGTTTAGCTGTGCCAGTTCACAACAGGTGCTGAACCCCAAGGTCCCAGCTCTAGCTATCAGAGATTTGATTGCATTAATCATTTCCAGCTCTTAATTAAGGGCAACCACCCCGCTACTCATTCCTTACTAACAGGAACTACTCCTGAGAGCAATTTTCTTGCCACTCTGTCTTAAAGCCCATGGCTTCATCACAACCACCTCACCTGGAACCTCCCAGCTCAGTGTGTACTGGCTCCTACCTTATAAAGGGTGCTGCTCCCAGGATCCCCACCCTCAGTGGCACCTTGGAAAAGACAAAGCTCATTTTTGGAGAGGATGCCTTTTATTCAGGGAACTGCTGCTCCTGTGGCCAATGAGAGGGAGAGAGGGAAGAAGGGGGGGACTGGCAAAGTCACCTGAAAGGAGCAAGGTGACACTGAAATCTGAGGAAAGTGAAAGACTTCCCCCAGGCTCAGACACTGCTCTTCACAGGGGACTCTTTTGGCTCTTCCACTGACATTAGCTGTGGGGACTTCAGGGATGGTCACAGGATCACAGGATCACAGGAGGTTAGGGGTTGGAAGGGACCTCTGGAGATCTTCAGTCCAACCCCCCTGCCAGAGCAGGAGCAGAGAATCCAGCACAGCTCACACAGGAACACATCCAGACAGGGCTGCAAAGGCTCCAGAGAAGGAGACTCCACAACCTCTCTGGGCAGCCTGTGCCAGGGCTCTGGGACCCTCCCAGTGAAGAAGTTCCTCCTCATGCTGAGGTGGAACCTCCTGTGCTGCAGTTTCCATCCATTCCTCCTTGTCCTATCCCAGGACACAACTGAGCAGAGCCTGTCCCTGTCCCTTCCTTCCTGACCCCCAGCCCTCAGCTATTGATAGACATTGATCAGATCCCTCTCAGCCTTCCCCTCTCCAGACTAAACACCCCCAGGGCTCTCAGCCTCTCCTCAAGGAGAGGTCCCCACTCAGCTCCCAGCATCACAGTTTGGATCCTGGTGTCTGCATGGAAACACCCCAGAGGGGGAATCATGGATTGCTGGGATCCTGGTGTCTGCATGGAAACACCCCAGAGGGGGAATCATGGATTGCTGGGATCCTGGTGTCAGCATGAAAACTCACCAGAGGGGGGATTCATGGAATCACAGAATGGATTGAGTTGGAAGGGATGTTGAAGATCATTCAGTTCCAAACCCCCTGCCATGGGCAGGGACACCTCACACTGGAGCAGGTTGCTCAAACCTGGCCTTAAAAACCTCCAGAGAGGGAACATCCACAGCCTCCCTGGGAAACCTGTTCCAGTGTCTCCCCAGCCTCACTGCAAAGAATTTCTTCCTCATCTCCAGTGTCAGTCTCCCCTTCTCTTCTCCATGCTTCTCACAAGCCCTGTGAGGAGAGGCTGAGGGAGCTGGGGGTGTTCAGCCTGGAGAAGAGGAGGCTCAGGGCAGACCTCATTGCTCTCTACAACTACCTGAAGGGAGGTTGTAGCCAGGTGGGGGTTGGGCTCTTCTCCCAGGCACCCAGCAGCAGAAGGAGGGGACACAGTCTCAAGCTGTGCCAGGGGAGGTCTAGGCTGGATGTGAGGAGGAAGTTCTTCACAGAGAGAGATTTGCCATTGGGATGTGCTGCCCAGGGAGGTGGTGGAGTCACCATTCCTGAAGATGTTCAAGGAGAGCCTGGATGAGGCACTGAGTGCCATGGTCTGGGTGATTGGATAGGGCTGGGGGATAGGTTGGACTGGAGGATCTTGGAGGTCTCTTCCAACCTGGTTGATTCTATGCTGAACAGCCCCAGCTCTGGTTTGTCCCAGATAAACAGAGACAGAGCAAGAATGGACCAGGAGGGTGCTGCACAGCAAGGCAGTAGAACAAAACCCCTTTGGAAAAAGGGGAATAAATCCACCCCAGGAGAGCTGCTGCAAGGTTGTTCCTACAGGAACTGATAACCCCTCAGGATCGGATAAGCTAATTGATTTGCCTCTCTCTTTCCCAGCAATCCCAGCACTCATTTTCTTCCCTGGTGACCTTAAAATGGGGCCAGCACTTATTCTTAGCTTTCCCAGGCTGGTTCAGGGCACAGCAGGGAAGGCAGGAATGTGAGGCTGCCTTTCAGTGCCTTGTCTTGGTGAAACATGAGCAAGGAAAGCCTCTGATTGAATCAGTCTGAATTGACTGCCCAGCAGCAGGCTCACAGCTCAGCTGCTGGACAAGGAGGGCTGCTTGTTTCAGGCAGGCTGGAGAAGACAAACAACTCTCCTTTGCTGGTGGTGGAGACATTGTAAACCTCTCTGACTGATTTGGGACCACCCTGCCCTGCCCTGCTTTCAGCACAAACAAGGAAAGCTGATTGCTGAGCATCCCAGACTGGATTGATCCATCAGCTTTCCAGGCTGTTCCTAGGAAAGCAGAGAGGAGGTCTGCAGTGAGATGTTCCGACNTCCTGGAGCCCCTTCAGGTCCTGGAAGGCTGCTCAGAGGTCTCCCTGCAGCCTTCTCTTCTCCAGGCTGAACAGCCCCAACTCTCCCAGCCTGTTCCCATAGGGGAGGTTCTTCAGCCCTCTGCTCATCTCTGTGGTCTCCTCTGGGCTTCTCCAGCAGCTCCAGGTCCTTCTTGTGCTGGGAGCACCAGAACTGAGGCAGTGCTGCAGGTGGGGTCTGAGCAGAGCAGAGCAGAGGGACAGAATCCCCTCCCTGTGCTGCTCTCTCCCTGCTCTGGATGCAGCTCAGCACACAGCTCCCTGGGAAACCTGTTCCAGAGTCTCCCCACCCTCACTGCAAAGAATTTCTTCCTCATCTCCAGGCTCAATCTCCCCTCTCCCAGCTACAATCCATTCCCTCTCATCCTATCAGTACAAGCTCTCGTTGAAAGTGTCTCCCCAGCTCTCCTGAGCCCCCTTCAGGCACTGTATGGCTGCTCTAAGGTCTCCCCAGAGTTTTGTATTCTGCAGGCTGAACAGCCCCAAACTCCATGCAGGACCTGGTCTTGTCACAGCTCCTGCAATGGAACCTGCAGCAGGACTCCCTGCTGCTCACTCACACCACAAACAAAACTGGAAATGGCCTTGAGTTGCTCCAGGGGAGGTTTATGCTGGACATGGAAAGAAGCTTCTTCAGTGAAAGGGTTCCCTGACACTGGCACAGGCTGCCCAGGGAGGTGGCTGAATCCCCATCCCTGGAGGGGTTTCAAAGGCACAGGATGTGGTGCTGAGGCACACTGAGGACTGTTTTGTTTCTTAACTGCACTGAAGGAATACAGCAGCTCACTGCAGGGGGGTGGGAGGGGGGGAAGGGTTTTCTGTGACATCCTTGAGAGCAACACACAAAGGGAAACCAGGGTGGGAAAGGGCAGCAGGTAATGTGATGACTTTTTAGCTCTGGCTGTCTCCAGTTTCCAGCTGAGCACAATGGATTTGTTTCTTGGTCAGGAGCAGAGGTAGGTCCTGACCAAGCAGATCCCTGCCCCAGAGCAGGGCTTGCGTTGGGGCCACATTCTGCTCAGTGCTGCAGTGGTGCTGGGCACAGGGGGGGTGCATTTTTTTGCAGGGCCATCTTACACTCCTGAAGGGCTTCAGTGGTCAGCATCAGTGCAGAATTTCAACCACAGCAGCTACAACAGCTGGTTCCAGAGCAGAAAACCAGTTGGGGCTATTCAGTCTGGAGAAGAGAATACTCCCAGGAGACCTTCTTGTGGCCTTCCAGGATCTGAAGGGGGCTCCAAGAAAGCTGGGGAGGGACTTTGGAGGGTGTCAGGGAGTGATAGGACTGGGGGGA
This sequence comes from Indicator maculatus, assembly GCA_013399975.1. Lineage (NCBI taxonomy): Eukaryota > Metazoa > Chordata > Aves > Piciformes > Indicatoridae > Indicator > Indicator maculatus. Next base: position 11,631 of record VXBD01014411.1, on the reverse strand, counting down.
TGGAGCAAAACTAGAAGTGGGGAGATTCAGATTGGATGTTAGGAAGAAATTCTTCCCCATGAGGGTGGTGAGAGACTGGCAGAGGTTGCCCAGGGAGGTGGTGGAAGCCTCATGCCTGGAGGTTTTTGCAGCCAGGCTGGATGTGGCTGTGAGCAACCTGCTGTAGTGTGAGGTGTCCCTGCCCATGGCAGGGGGTTGGAACTGGCTGATCCTTGAGGTCCCTTCCAACCCTGACAGTTCTGTGATTCTATAATCACAGCCTGTCACATAAAGGAGGAGATGTTAGTGGTAGAGGCTGGGCTCACCAATATGGAATAGGTGTCAGGAAGTTGTTACAGCCCTTAAATAATTCCCTGAATGCTTACTGACATGAAATGGTAGGTTGGGGATCCTTCCAGCCATTACAAAGTGCAATAAAGCTCTGTTTGGGTGCAACTGTGCTGCCAGCCTGCAGGCCTGGGGAACTGAGAGCAGCATCTGGTGAGGGTCTGTGGGATCTGTGGGCACAGAGCAAAGCAGGTTCCTTCTGATCCTGCTTCCCCTTGGGTATCTGACTCTCAACAGGACTAAATGCAATGACACTGAATTTGCAGGGAGATTATTTTATTGCTCTGCATCCAATGAAAATCTTTGGGTAAGTATTTTTCTGTATTTCTTAGGGTTTCTTAAAAGCCAAGAGGAGTAGAATTTGCTTTTTCTGTCTGTATGATAGGTTGCATTTTCACACCACTGTCCTGCTCTGAGCTGCACCAGCACCAATTCTGCTGGGGGCTGGGAGTGCCCAGCTCAGGCTCTGCTCACTCAGGCTCTTGCTGAAGCTCAGGGCAGCTTGGCACAGCCAGGGGCTGCTGCTAGCAGGCAGAAGCTGATGGGCAGAGGTCCTGCCAAGGCCTGGGGGGGCACAAAGCCTCTGCCTCACACTTGCTGCTCTGCACACCAAGGGCACTGCCACAGCTCTGCCCCACCTTGGGGGGCAGGAAGGCAGAGGGGGCAGCTGTGGGGAGGAGCAGACAGCACAGCTGAGCCTCAAGTGCCCCCCAAGGGATTGCAGCCCATGGAGGGCATCTGCAGCAGCAAGCTGAGGGAGGGATCCCCAGGCTCAAGCCTCTTCTTCCCTGCCTGCTGTCCCAGCAGGACTCTGTCCCTTCTGCCTTCCAGCCCCATCCCTGT
>VXBD01014406.1:0-27080 GCA_013399975.1 Indicator maculatus | reverse complement strand
CAAGAAGGATTTTTTTTTCCTTTTTCTTGATTTTTTTTCCACTTTAGCCGAGGTTGGGATGCTGTCGGCAGCTTCTTGCTTTGGGCATCCCCCTCTGCCAGTGCTGACAGCCCCTCCTGGGAGAGGGATATGGGAAGGACAACCCGATACCCGTGGTTTTCCTCCGGTCCTAGGATCCCAAATTCCTTTGCGGTCCCCTCCGGCAGTTGCCGGGGGACAGCAGGCAGAACCTCTGCGGATTTCCTTCTGCTTTTTCCAGGCGGGGTGAGTTCCCAGGGAGCGGACCCGTAGCGGGGTGGTCGGTTGCAACCTCCTTCAGCATGAAATAGACTGAAAAAACTTCCCCAGAATAAAGCATCCCCCCAACCCCTCCTTTTCTCCCCAATTCCAGTTCCTGCTTTAGCACCAGGTGCTAACAAGCGGGTCCCGACATCACCCTGGCGCCGATTTACATTTTTTTGTGAGGGTTTATGCTGCTGTCACCCACCTGCCATGGTGCAAGGCTTTATCCCTCAAAAGAGGTGAAGGTTCCCGTCCTAGCTGTGAGCGGAGAGGTGCGGAAGCTCCGCATCCCGCGGTGCTCACCTGTGCGCCGTGCAGGCGCGCGGCCGGCAGGGGGCGCTACCGGCTCGGTCCGCACCCGCTCAGCGGCGCGCAGGTGGATCCGACTCCCTCCATCCCTTCCTTTATGCCCTTATCCCCTATATCCCTCTTATCCCACATCCTTGGCGGCTGAGTGGGAAAAGCCACACAGATCCAACTCAATTCTCTTTCTAAAACCTCCTCTGCAGCCCCTTTGTGAGGCTTCAACCCACAGCTTTCCTCCTGTGCACCCTTCTACTTTGACTTTTTGGGGTGTCTGTGTAACTGCTTCTTGTCTCTTCTTCAAAACTTGTCCCAAAATGGGATTGGTTTGTGAATGAGATGCGGGAACCTGAAATAGAAGCTCTAGCAAAAGTATACTCAAGACAAGAGGAAATGGCCTCAAGTTGCACCAGGGGAGGTTTAGGCTGGTTATTATAAGAAACTTTTTCCCTGAAAGGGTTCTCAAACACTGGAACAGGGTGCTCAGGGAGGTGGTTGAATCTCCATCTCTAGGGATCTTTAAAAGGTGCAAATCTGTGATGCTGAGGGACGTGGTCTAGCCCTAAGTTTGGTAGTTAGATAATGTTTGGAGTCGATCTTCGAGGTCTTTTCCAACCCAAATGATTCCATGATTTTAAGAATGATGGTTCTTGCTGCTTTTTGGGATGGTGTGTTGTGACCGCTGGTAGGAGCCACCAGACCAGCCCTGGAGAATGTTTTAGCAGACTTGAGTTGGTTTTTTTTTTTCCCTTCTTTCCAGTAAAACAAATCCTGGTGTTGAGGCTTGTCCATTGCTTGTGGTCTGGCAAAGTTTTCCAAACAGTGCTACTTACATCTTCTGTTTCCAACTCAAGAACTGTTTAACTTCCTGCTGCTGGGGCTGGTTTTCTGAGGAAACAGCCTGTACTGTCTGTGCAGGTTTTTAGGAATCACAGAATCGTTTGGGTTGGAAAAGACCTTTAAGACTCTCTTCTCCCCTAGCAGCACAGAGAGGGCTGCACTGAGCCTATTAACTTGTGTGTCTGCTGAAGACCACCAGCACCGTGCCCTAGGGACTGATAGGAGCTTGGTTGTAACTCTCCTGCTAATCCCTAGGATGCTGATATCTGCTGTAGAGCAGCAGGTAACTTGTTCCAGCCATCTCTGGGATTTCTTCTCTGGCCTCATGTGGCTGGTGTGGATTTTAACACCAGAGCGAACACGTTGAGTCAAGGGAATTGTGCTGCTAGCTCTGTCCTGACCACTTTGAGTTCTTTGCCTCAACATAGCTGCTGTTTCTGATTTGAGGCTCCTGGTAATAAGGAGGGGAGAGGAGATGCTGCCAGATGTGTACCCAGCCAGATGTGCACTCCAAGTGCTCCGGGGCTGCTGCGGCACGCAGTGAAGTTTGCTTATGCGAAGCATCCTGCTCTCTGCTTAGAGCCACAGCAAAGGAGTAGCATCTGCTGCTAATCTCCTCTTTGTTCTTCCCAGAGGCCTAAAGCAGAGATTGCACTTGCTGAGCTGCTGGGGACATGGAGGCAATAGTGCTGGGATCCAGGGTCCCTGCTAATCCCCAGTGATGTGATCAAAGTGTGTGTGGAAGGGCTGAGCCCCTCTTGCTTCTGTATATTAAAGAAAGAAATCTTCCCTGGAAAAAAGCTGGATGTTCTTGCAGAGCTCTTTGTGCCTCTGCAAGTGCCCCAAGAAGGGTACTGTTGCCCCTTCTTGCTATGCCTATGAAGGTAGCTACATGCCTGGAGAAACTTCTCCAGGTAAGGAAGCACATCAATTTCTTCTGAAATAAATCTTTCCTAAAGACCTGGATGCATCATCCTTTGCCCAGGAGCTGAGCTTGAAATGTTGAAGCAGGCTTAGTTAGAAACACAGAATCGTTTTGATTGGAAAAGACCTTCAAGATCATAGAGTCCAATTGTATCTAACTCCAAGTCTGGTGCTAAACCATGTCCCTCAGCACCACATCTCTGCCTCTTTCAAACACTTCCAGGCGTGGGGATTCAGCCACCTCCCTGGGGAGCCTGGTTCAAAGTTTGAGAACCCTTTTGGTAAAGGAACTTCTTTTGATATCCAACTTAAACCTTCCCTGGTACAGTTTGAGACCATTTCATCTCGCCCTGTGTATGCAGCACCCTTTCTAACCAGGGGAAGGGATTCTTCTTATTCCCGCTCCAAGCCATCATCAAAGCCACCATGACACATTTTGATGGCCTGCTAGACCCTCTGCTCTGGGTGCTAACATCTCATTGGAGGACGTGGTGGGCAGCAGATGGCTTTGTTAAACAGATGTCATGCTGTGTCTGCAGCTTAGCTGCTCAATTCCATAGTCTGGTGGGGGCTAGGGACAGCTGTGAATGATCCCTTCCTTCCCCCCCTGCTCCCCAGCCCCAATGTCTTTTTTCAGGGAAAGAATTTGGTGTCTCCAAATGTGTGGCCTGGCGGGGAATTAGTGCTTGGGGACGGGCATGGTTACATGATAACAAGATTGTGTCAGCATGTGGTCATGTCTGTGCCTGTCCCATGGGGACACAGCGGGAGGGAGGGGATGCTGGGGTGGGAAGACCACGGCTGGAGGCTGCTGGTGCTACTCTGGATGTCAGACTCTGGTGTTCTAACTTAGAAGGATGCACAAAAAGTGATAAATGTCCTCTGAAAGTGGAGATTGGTCCTCTTACATGCACCAAGCTGCACTGTGTGCACCTTGCTTGGTGCTGTCTTGCTCCCTCCCCAAGCTACCTGCTTAGGACACGTCGTGAAGGCTCCAGGGCAAAGACAGAGATAGGTTTGTCCCTTCCCTGGGGTTACACTGGCAGCCTCAGTGCTGCTCCTTGAATGTTGCTGACCTCCCTGGTGCAGGAGAGGAGAAGCAGCTTGCCCTGCAGCTGGTACACAGCAAAGGCAGGACCTGAAGTGATGTTGATGTGTCACAGAAAGCAGAGCTGAGTCTGTGTAGACACCTGTCCAGGAGGGATTTGCCAGCCTGAAGTGCTGGGAAGCACCTCAAAGAGGTTGGCTTCAGGGGTGTGGTGATGCTACAACTCCTAAACCTTGTCTGATATGAAACTTTCTGGAGCTGGCGAGGAGAAAGCAAGGCTGCACAACTGATGGCTTGGGTTTAGAGGTTCAGAGCTGCCCATCAAGATGCCTGATGATGATGAGTGTGTTTTGGGGTAGGAGCTAAGCATGGGAGACTCACTGGCTGAGTCTGTACTGGAGGGGGAAGCATTGCCTTGAAGTCAACTTGTCGAGGTGCACTGCTGCTCTAAAAGGGAGCCTGCTCTTCTGCTCAGCCACCTCCACTGCAGCTGGGCTGTCTGAAAACCAGTTTGCACCATATTACAACTGGCTGATGGTGGTGGTGGGGATGTAGTTTGGAGCAGCCTCAGACTGCTGGGATCCCTGACAAAGCATTGCCTTTCACTTTTCTTCCCTGATCTGCTTTGCTTGTGTCTTACAAGCTTTGGTTGTGGACACCTCCCCTTCCTGCCTTTTCTCTCTCAAATGTGAGGAAGGGGGTGGTGGAAATGCCATATCATCTTGGAATTGTGTTGGATCTTCTGCTACAGGGCTTTGAAAGTGGCAGATGAGAAGGTTAGCCACGCTGGGGTGAAAGCAGGCTGATTAACTTCAGTCCTGATGTGCCTTCATGCTAGTGGGGAAGGCAGACTGGGTTTTAGGAGCAGCCTGGGCTGGTGGAGCTAGGGGCAGAGGGAATTGTAGCCTGGGCTGTTGGATCTATGGGGCAGGGGGAATTGCAGCCTGGGCTGTTGGATCTAGGGGGCAGGGGGAATTGCAGCCTGGGCTGTTGGAGCTAGGGGCAGGGCGAACTGAAGCCTGGGCTGTTGGAGCTAGGGGCAGGGGGAATTGCAGCCTGGGGGGCAGGGGGACTGCAGCCTGGGCTGTTGGAGCCAGGGACAGGGGGACTGCAGCCTGGGCTGTTGGAGCTAGGGACAGGGGAAATTGCAGCCTGGGCTGTTGGAGCTAGGGGCAGGGGGAATTGCAGCCTGGGCTGTTGGATCTAGGGGGTTTGCAAACTATCCAGACCATAAATCAAACCCTTCTATTTCTTGCTGAATTTTCTGATTGATAGTTTGACTCAGTTTTGCTGCACCCCTTCTGTATTTCTTTTTTCTTGCTGGAAGGCTGCCCCTTTTTTTTTTCCTGCAGGTTGGGATTTGCTCTGCTCTCTTCCAGCAGCAGAAGGAGCTGAGCAGCTCTACCCCCTCTGCAAACACTTGTCAAGACAGTAGTAATGTTCCAAGTGGCTCATGCTTACATAGTGTTTATATTGACAGATTGCAATGTTCTTCATCAATGTAACTGATCCCCACGCTGCACGCAGGCAACAGGAACCCTTAAATGCTCGCGTGGGGGAGAGGGAGGGAGGGAGGGGAAGCATAGCTTGTCCTAATTTACCAGCACATCACTAGCAAGAGCAGGTTGCCTGCTGCATGGTGGAGGGCTTTCTCAGGGTGGGAAGTGCAATATATTTCTTGTTCTTGTTGGTATGTTCATAATACATCCCCCTCTGTGGTGCTGCTGGGGCAGAAACCTTGCAGTTCAGGGGGTGGTTCTGCTAGAATGCATAGATTTAGAGAATGGTTTAGGCTGGAAGAGAGCTTGTAGATCCAGTTTCAACCCTACCCTGTCACTGGCAGGGATACCCTCTGCTAGCCCAGGTTGCTCAAGGTCTCATCCAATCTGGCCTTGAACACCTCCGGGGAGGGGACATCCAAGACCTCCCTGGGCAACCTGTTCCACTCTTGCTGTAAAGAATTCCTTTACTTGGAATTATTTGGAAAAAATATCTGAATGTTGGACCTGAAGGGATATTTGGGGCTTGTGACCACCCTGATGGGGGTGGCTTCTGAAGTGGGCTGAGAGCTAGCATGAGAGTTTGACATCTGTCACTACAAGCGTGGCATCAGCTTGAATGCCAGCTCCACTCGGAGCAAACTCTCTGGTGCTGGCAGCTTTTTGCTGCCTTTTTCTTTTCTTTCTTTTTTTTCTTTTTTTCCCCCTTCCCCAGCCTGTGGGATATGTTAGGTGCTAAGATGGCTGTTGGATATCAAGAATTTCTGTACCTGTCACTTGATGGTGGTGTGGGGCCACCGGCTGGCGCTTGCAGCTTGGGCTGAAGGCGTGTGAACCTCTCAGGAAGCTGTTGCACAGCCAGGCCACAGAGTGTTGGCTTTCCAGCCTTGCTGGTCCTCTTCTGGCGTGTGTGAGATGGAGCAGCTGGTTCTCAGTACAATTTCCAGCCCCCCTCACCCCCTCCACCCCTGCCTAAAACCCCCCTTCCAAAACTGGACTCTTGGGCGGTGAGGGAGGAATGGAGCACGCAGGCAAACACAGCTGGAGCGTAAGGAGGCAGCTCTTGGGGCTGGGAGGGTGGCTTGGCCATCCCACCTTGTGCTTCTTTTGTATTCTAGGTAGGGTGATGCTGTGGGTTTTTTTTTTTTAAGGTGCTGGATTTCTGGTTTTCCTCAGAATAGGAAGGGTGTGCCTGGCTCTGTAGGTTGTTTTTATTTTTTTTTTACCTTTTCCTCCCCCCTAAAGCCTGTTCTTAGTTGAGCTGGGTGAATTGTCATGGAGAGACTGATCTGTGTGAGTCCTGCCTGGCTTCTGTCCCAAAGTTGGCCTCTCTGGGTCAGTTCAAAGCGGTGTTTAACCTCCATTCCTTTGCAAATGGGAACCCTGTGCCCAGAAGGAGCATTTGCTTTGCAGAGGCTTGAAGGTGGCACTGGATTTGATGAAGTGCCATGGGGCTGGTGACAAATTCAGGAGCGTGTGGGAGAATCATTATGCATGCAGCTAAGGTCTACCAGACCTATGCCTTCAGCTCTGGAGAGCCAGGGTCTGTCTCAGATCAGGCTGGGAAGTACCTGAAGGTTCCTTCCACCTGCAGTGTGCTTAGAAGATAGAGAAAAACTTCATTCAGATGAGGTTTAGGATGTCTTACACTTATGTTCTGGACTGCTATATTGCTTGAGACTTGGGAACCACTACTTTGTGCCTCAGTTTCCCTTTCTTGGAGGGGGCTGTTTCTCTCTGAACTCAGCTTTATGCCCAAACACTGCAGGGTTTGGGTTTTTGGTTTTTTTTTTTTCAGGGGTCGCCAGCAAAATAGATGACTCCCTCAGGGGAGAAGATGGCTTGTTAAGAGAAGACTGAGTGTATCCTTGGCCAAGCAGGAGGCCAGTGACTTCCTTTAGTGTGACTGGTGATGCATAACAGGAGACCAAGAATCTCTGGGACTCTGGTCTGCTGGTGAAAGGCCTGGTCAATGATTAACTTGCTTTCTGGAAGCTGCTAACAACAGTAAAAGGGAGTCCAACCCCACAGCCCCAACACAAAAAGCCCAGGAGTGTTTAATAATTAAAGGCCTTGTGCTTTATCACAGGGTAATGAGAATGGCCTGGAGGCTTGTTCAGTGCTGGGTAATTGAATTAGGTTGTGGGACTGGGAAGAGGGAGGAGGTCTAAGTGGAAGGTCTGCACAGAGAAGCCAAGGTGATGCTCCTTAGTTTGAATCTTTCTGACCAGACTGGGCTTTGTCACTCTTTGGTGTTTCCTTCTTTTTCTTTCTTTCTCTCTCTTTTTNTTTTTTTTTTTTTCTTTTTTTTTTTTTTTTTTTTTTTTTTTTTTTTTTTTTTTTGGTCTGCTTCAGCAACTGATGTGGCAAATTTGATATAATTACCTCCTGGAGATGGTCCTGTCCTGGAAGATGTCCAGGTCCCCATGGATCATCTCCATTCCCTTCAGTTGGACATTAGGAGGAAATTTGGACATTAAGAGGAAGCTCTTCACAATGAGGGTTTTGAAATACTGGCACAAGTTGCCCAGGGAGGTGGTGGAAGCCCAATCCTTGGAGACAGTCAAGGTTAAACTTGACAGGGCCCTGAACAACCTGATCTAGGTGGAAATGCCCCTGCTCACTGCAGGGAGGCTGGAAAGGTGATCTTTGAGGGTCCCTTCCAACCTGATGCATTCTGTAACTCTGTATGATTCAGTTTGGGAGATGTTGAAGGCTTTCATTCCTGATGCTTTCTGTGAAATGCTGATACTTAAAGGCTCTTTGAGACTGCTTTGGTTTTGGTGGGAGACCCAAAGCAGAAGGTGATGCTGAACTATGCTGTGTCTGCTCACGGGAGGAGTCTGTCCTCTGTCAGCCAGAGGAGGTGCTGAACCAGGGAGCATCAGCAGCATTCCCACTGCTTGAGGCAGCTGAGAAGAGCTGAAGGCTGGACTTGCCTGCCCTGTATCTCCCAGGTCCCCGTGCTTAGCTGCTTTCTAAGAGGGACTTAGGTTGGAAAGGCACTTTGAAGCTTTTTTGGAGATGCTACATTGGAATGTCCCTGTGGGAGAGACTGTCTTGAGCATGGTCTCAGGCCACCAGAGATGTAAGGAGCTCTGCCAGAAGCCTGATATAGATCCTCTGCTCCAGTTTCATGGAGAAATGTGGCACCTCCAGGGCTTGGGTTCTCTGCTCACTTGAATTCTCTAGGGGCACAACTCCTCCTAATGTTTGCTGCCTGAGGCATTTGAGAAGGCTCAGTGCATTCAACCTGTCTTGGTGTGATGTTTGTGGAGGCCCTTTCTGTGCCTAACCATGCAGCTACAAGAGAAAGCTCTCTTGGGTGGACTGGCACTGGTTTAGTTCATGTTAAAAGCCTATGTTAGACAGAACCTTCTTTACCCCAAGCTCCTTGTCTCTCCAGGTAGCAACCTGCCAGCTCCTTTGAGGCTGTGTGTTGAAGCACTCTAAGAAGTCTCATGTACCTGGCTTTCCAAACTGCAAACATGCTGAGCCTCTCTGGCTTCCCTCCATGATGAAGCAGCCTTTGTGGAGCCAAAAAAGAAAGCTCTCTGGTGGCTTGTAGAACGTTGATGCAAGAGTTTGCTCAATCTGAGCAGCCCTCAAGCAGAGGACCTCTTGCTTATGCTGCTACAGGGGGCTGCTGAATGAGGCTGCAGGGAGATTTGTGCTGCAGGTCCTGGGCCAGCACAAGGTCTGGCTGCAGGCAGGACTGGTAGGATGTCTGCCTTGCTTAAGAAGCCAGCTCAGGTCAGGTTGAGCAGGGATCAGAAATGATGATAATGTTAGGTGGAAAGGGTTAACCCTTTAGAAGCTGGGTTGGGGTCTTTTGCTGTTTAGACTCAAGCTTTTCCTCTTTCCCTGTTTTGGTTTTTTTTTTTTTTTTTTTAAACTCTGCTTTTTAAGGCTCCCTCAGATGGTGGCTGTGAGTGCTAATGAGTCTTATCTCCTGAGATACTGTCATAAAATACACTTATGAAGTTTATCAACTCAGCAAGCTTTACATTTCATTGTAATGTGTTTGCACTGTGCTGAGTGGAACAGGGAGTATTTTGACTACATGAATAAACATAGCAGTTATGGGATTTGCTTTAGTTGATACAAAAATCTATTCTGAGGGTGATTTTTTTACCCCCCTCCTTTAGCTGTTGCAGCTATTTTAAATGGATCAAGTAGTTCCTGCATGTGAGATGTGGTCTTCCACTTTACTTGTGACCTGAAATCCTCCTTCTCTCCAAAGTGTGGGGAGTATTTTGTTAATTCAATTGCTGAAGGATTTCTTTTTGGGGGGGAAGGGAAATGACAGGTTAAAAAAACTTGAACTCTTCCTTGCTGGAAAAAACCATGGAGCAGAACAGCTTCTCTATGCATCCACTGTAGAACATGCAAACTCAACAGTATCTGACACAAATGCTGAGTCTGTGCTGGCATGGAGGGTGGCATGGAGCATACAGCTCATGTTGATGGGATGTCAAGCTGTATGGGAGTTGGCATGAGTTTTATGAGCAGATTCATTTGGCCTAGCTCATTAAAACAGCATTAATTGGACAGACAGATGCCTCTGGAGTCTGGAGAAAAACAGGTTTGCTCTGACTTCTGCCTTTGCTGTCCATTGCACGGTCGAGTTTCACAGTTGGAGCAGAAGTTTCCTTTCTTGGAAAAGCTGCTCTGTGTCTTCCAGAGACTGGAGCAGCACAACTGCCTGTTCATTGTGTCCAGCAGGAGGTAGCTTCTGCTGTGGAGCAGTGTGTGATTTCCCCTAGATGTGAATGAAGTACTGAGATGCCCATAGAAATGTCTGAGCTTTGCTTGAACCTGTCCAATGCCCCCCTCTGACTAAGGGGATCCTGGGAGAAATGGGCAGAAGCTTAGCCCAGAGCATTGGCCTGCTGCTGGGAAACACCTCAGAAACCAAACTATGGAGAAACCTTCCAAAGCAAGTTGGGTCAAGCAACTGTTGCCTTCAAGGAGCTTTTTGGAGCAGGTCAGCTGATAAGCAAAAGAACTGATTTCCATTGGATTATTTTCTTCATCTTTAGGATCTAGCAAAATGAAGTTGGAGATGCACAAGGAAGAGTCTTGAGTCTGACCTCTGAGTGATGTCTTAATGTGTAAAAATCAAAGTACCAAGTTGGAAGAGATCTCAAGGATCATCTGGTCCAACCTTTCTTGGCAAAAGCATGCTCTAGATAAGATGGCCTAACACCTTTTCCAGATGAATCTTAAGTGTCCAGTGCTGGGGACTCCACCACTTCCCTGGGGAGATTACTCCAATGGCTGATTGTTCTTGAGAAAATTTATCCTCTTGTGTCCAGCTGGAATTTCTCCAGGGGTAACTGGTACCTGTTACAGCACTGCTTGAAACAACATGGAAAGGCCAGCACCCACCTCACTACAGCTCTGAAAGGATGTTGTAGTCAGGTGGTGTTGGTCTCTTCTCCTGAGGATCAGGTGATAAAATGAGAGAACTTGACTTCAAATTGCAACAGGGGAGGTTTAGATTGGATAGCAGGAAAAATGTCTTTAGTGGAAGAGTGGTCAGGCACTAGAACAGGCTGGACCAGGCATCATCCCTAGAGATGTTCAAAAAACACACAGATGTGGCACTCTGGGGTATGGTTTAGTGTCCATGGTGTTGTTGGATTGACTGTTGAACCTGATCTTCCAGGTCTCTTCCAACCAAAACTATTCTATGGTTCTTTGTAGCCACCCTTTGAATATAGGAACATGGTGCTAAGGTAGGTAAGACAGGCTGCCAAGATGAATTATTTTGATGGATAGAGCCCATGGCTTGACACTGGGTTTCTTGCTTCTGTATCTTAAGCACCTCTTAGCTTCTTCCCAAAAGGAACATGACTTGGCTCCAAAAGCATCAGCACTGCCAGGTGGGGATCTACTGGGGTGGGCTCACCTGTGTCTTCCAGACTACCTGTTCTCACTTCCAGCCACAGCATGTTACTACCCTTTAAATTCCACCTCCACAAAGTGCCTTATGTTCCCTGCTGTCATCAATCAGCTGGATGTGACAGCTTCCCCAGCTCTGCCTGTGGGAGTGTGCTGTGTTGCTTCAGCATGACAAGGAGTGCACTGGTGCTAGCTGACCCCTCTGGAGGCTTGGCTGGAGGGGCCGTTGGTGGGGAGCTGCAGGATCACCGAGTGCTCATGTTACAGGGGAGTGCCCATCTGCTGAGCTCTGGCATGCACAAGCCTGGCAGGTTGCTCTCAGGACTTGCTGTGATCTCCGTAGGCTTCCCAACCTGCCTGCTTAAAGGAACTGCACAGAGGTGGTGCTGTGCCCTTAGCCCTCAGGATCTGCCTGCAGGCCACTCAGAGTAGCAGCCTGGTCTGGTTGAAGATGTCCCAGCTCACTGAAGAGGCTTGGACTAGATGACCTTGAAAAGTCCCAAGCCAAAGCAGTCCATGGTTCCATGACCTTGCTGGGTGAAGCCCTGCAGAGCTGGTTGCATTGACTGGCTTTCACTCTTCTGTCGAGCTCAGACCTTTATCCTCATTGTCATTGTCCTCTCTGTAGTTGACTTTCTTTTTCTGATTGGGGATCTCATGCCTGGCATTGCAATGAAACAAAGCCAGGCAGCCCTGGGGGGGACATCAGTGTGCTCCTGTTAGAGACTGCAGCTGGAGTTTTAGGTGACCCTGGTTCCACATGCTGCAGAAGACCTCGTGTGGGGCTTGCCAGCTCCCTCCTTTACAATTACTGTTAAGGAAATGCCTTCCTTTTTGAAGTCTCCCAGGTGAAGTGTTCAAGGTGGAGCTGAGCACCTGGAAAACATCTGAGTGAGACCACACTTAGGATGAGGATCCAGCTTGGACAAATCCTTTTGGACTGCCTCCTTTGGTGTTGGCTTACAGGGACCTCACTCAGTGCAATCAATGACTTCAGCAGAGCCTGCCCAGCTCAGGGACACAGTTCAGCTTACTCTGCTAGAGCTCTCCTGGACTGCCCATCTCCTCTGACAAGAAATCCTATCCTGGAGCCCAAACCCCTCTGGGGACAGTTCCCCAGAACTGATACCTTATGTAAAAGAACTGACTTGTTTGGCTTAATCTTGACAAAATTCTTTTCTAGCCCTAATCCTCTTCCAGTGTAAGGTGAGATCTTGAAATGCCTGGCAAACTTCTAGCACAGCTCTTTCTGCATCTCTAGGCCTCTCTGTAATCAAAGGTGAGGCAGGGGTAGGGATGTTTCCAGCCCCTGCCAAAGACAAATCTCCTGCTGGGAGCTTGCAGGGAGTGACTTCCCAGTCTGTGGTTAGCAAGTTGATCTCAGAGGCCAGAGGTGAAACAGCCACTTGAGCTGAGTTACAGGCTCTAGCCAAAGATCCAACACTTCCTTTGGCTGTGCTGCATCTCTGGTGACTCTTTCTGTCTCCTGGCTTGTCCCATTGTTGACTCTGGATAATCTTAAGGCTTAGCATGAGTTTGAAGAGAGGACTGAAACTGAAGAGATGCTCTTGGGAGAGTGTAAACTGGACTGAACAAGGCTTTGAGCAGTTCCTGTGGTCAGTACTCCAAGCCATAATCTCCATGCTGGTTTTTGAGGCTGATAAATTAGTGTTTACAGGCAGACACTTGTCTCTGCAAGGTGCAGGACAGATGCTGAGCCAAAGAGATGGCATTTGGAGAAGAATGAGACCAAGCATAATGCCACATTTGTCTCCTGAGTCGAGAGGAATCAACATCTGTGCAGGAACAAATCTCACTTCATGTAGAGGAGATGTCTTAAAACTTGCTTGCAGTCCCAGTCATCCCCAGTGGCTGGGTTCCCTGTGGGCTGTCCCAGATGCTGTCTGGTGGGGAGATACCAGGATGAGAGAAAGGAATCCTCCTTCAGCACTTCATCTTTTGAGGCACTTGCTTGGGCTGCTGCAAGACTCATGGAAAATCTGAGAGCTGGAGCTGCTGCTGGGAAGGGTGGTGTGAACTTGAAGGCTTTGCATTTTCTGACTCACCAGAGTTTGGGACTGCACCAGGCTTGCTGTTGAGTGATGACACTGGAAAGGCTTTTACCATGTCCTCCAGCAGCTGGCTGGGGTTGGATGCTTTCCTTTGCAGACCTTGCTGTAAGCACCTTGTGGTGTGGAGGTGGATGGGGACTCCATCTGCTTCCAGAGGTTGACTGCTTCAGTGTTGTGTAGCATGAGGCTGGTGAACTGCTGTGTGCTTAACCTGCTGTTGGACAGATCAGCAGCACAAGGTCAGAGGCAGGGACAGCTGAGCTGCCTTCTCCAAACATGTTTTTGTCTGCTTGTGTGGGGCTGTTTACTCTGTTACCAGAGCTCTTTGGAGTGCTCCTTTGAGCTGAAGTGGCTCTGAAGTTCATGTCTGATCCATCTGGAGATGTTTAGAGGCCAGAAGTAAGCCTTACCCAGTTGCTCCATAGGGGTGAAGGAAGCAAAGACATTGCCAGGCATCTGCATGGCTTTGGGCACATTCATTGACCTTGGGGTACTTCAGCTTGTACAACAGGGCTGTCTTCATGTGGAACAGGCTGTGAGGTGAGATGAGGACTTGGTGGACATCCTTTGACTCTTCTTTGGACCTCCAGGGGCTGCTAGATTACAGACCAGGTCTCAGTGTCTTCTACAAGCACCTTACCATGTGGAGCTCTGTGGGGTTGGAGTTCCTGTTCCTATTGCAGCAGAAAAGGGGCTTCAAAGACAATGATTAAGGGATCTACTGATGGTGAGCTCTGAAATGCTAACAAGCAAGAAAACCTACCAAGATCCCCAAAACAAAGCTTGTTTTGCAGTGTTTCACCCATCCTGGGAACAGGCTGCCCAGAGAGGTGGTAGATGCTCCAACCCTGGAGCTGTTCCAGATGAGGTAGGACGGGGTTCTGACCAACATGATCTGGTGGCAGTTGTCCCTGTTGACTGCAGGGGAGTTGAACTAGATGGACCTTTAAGGTCCCTTCCAGCCCATTCTATAATTCTGTCCTATCCCAGAGCTTTCCTGGGAGATGCATGGCTGGATTTTCAGTGCAGCTGCTGCCCTTGCATAAGGCACCAGCCAGACATTGCTCTCACCACTGTCAGCTGCCCCAGCTCCTCTGTTTGTGTGTCTAAAACTTTAAGGCTGGAGAAGGAAGAAATCTGACCAGTGCAATGGAAACCTTCAATTCCCTGCAGTCCCAGGAGGAGAAGAGTAGCTTCAGGCTGGAGCTGGGAATGAACTTCATTTGTACACTGCCTCGCCTCCTCCAGGAGGATCAGCCAGGAAAAATATCAACAGTTCCATTAAAAAGTCTGCTGGTTTGCTCAAGTAGTGGAATAAACATACCTGTAGGCTAAGAGACCTGGACCACAGAGGAAATGTTAAGCAGAAGGAACACACACAGACTTGCTCCTTCTCCCCTTCTGTATCTACCAGATAAAACCCCCCATGTGTCCATGGTAATGGGTAAATCAAACAGCAGCTGGGGGGATTATTCTTAGCAGGGGAAGAACTGGCTTGGCTCAGAGGGGCTGGGTGCTTTCCTAGAAAGGCAAAACCTCTGCTGAGCCTGCCCTGTGCTGCTGCCTGCTCTGGGAAGGCAGGAGACCTGCAGAAGAAATTGGGGCAGGATGAGGTTCTGGGTGGGTGTTAGCCCTCTCTTTGATTTCTGGTGCCCCAGAAGGAGCACCTCGAATACTAGGTTCAGTTTTGGGCTCCTCACTTCAAGAAGGATACTGAGGTGCTGGAGCATATCCAGAGCAAGGCAGTGAGGCTGGTGAAAGGTCTGAAGAACAGGTCTGAGGAGCAGCTAAGGGAGCTGACCTTGTTCAGTGTGGAGAAAAGGAGGCTGAGGGGAGACTTTCTGCCTCTCGAACTCCCTGAAAGGAGGTTGGAGCCCAGTGAGGTCTGTCCCAAGGAGCAAGTTACAGGATGAGGGGAAGTGACCTCAAGTTGCACCAAGGGAAGTTTAGGCTGGACATTTAGGAAAACTTTTTCCCTGAAGGGGTTGTCAAGGCCTGGCCATGAGAACCCAGGGCAGTGGTGGAGTCCCCACCTCTGGAGAGATTAAACAGACAGAGACATGTAGATGTGGTGCTGGGGGGCTTTAGTGGTGAACTTGTTGGTTTAATGGTTGGACTTCCTGATCTTAAAGGCCTCCTCCAATGTCAATGAGTCCATCCCTCTTATCTTCACAGTTGCCACAGAAGTAGGCAGAGGGAGGTTGAGCTACTTCTGCTCGAGTCAGCCGAGGCCAGTTGAGAAGCTGTGTTGGAAACTGGTGAGAGCTTGTAGAAGAGTGGTGTGGGTGTAACCAACCAACTCAGTCACTAGTGTCTGGTGGAGATGGTCCCTCCAGCCCTCCTCTGAGCCCACAATCCATCTCCTATCATCTCTGGGACAGGGGCAGTGAAGACCTGCAAACTTCTTTCAGGGGATGTTTATTCGAGGAGCTGTGAGCTTGAAGCATGATCTGAATGAGTGATGCTGACAGTGATTTTTTTTTGGACCAGTAAGCTGGTCCCTGAGCTGCCCATAAAAACAGCTTCTCCCTTGGCCATACCCAGCCTATATGGTATGTAGAGAAAATGTGTGTGTGGAAAATGCCTTTGGTTGCAACCAGATGGCACCTGTCAAGCACAAGTAGATGTTTCTATTAGTGTTTTTATTTGAGTGTCTTGGATCATTCCCAGCCTCTGGATAGCAAACCAGTCCTGCTGTAGCTGTCCTCCCAGAGGCAGATTGATGTGATTCTTGCATGCTAGAGACAGTCCCAGGTCTCCCAGGCCTCATCTGCACAGCCACTTAGCACAACTAATCTGAGCTGACTTTTAAAGTGGATTAGTTCAATTACTCTTAACCAGCCCTGGTGGAAACCCTCTCCTTGGGGATTAGAGATCCTTAATTCACTTTAACACACTTGATTTCAATGCAAATCAGGCTAAACTGAATTAAGGACACTTTAGAGCCTTGGGGGGAGGCACATCCTTCAAAAGTGATGTGGTTCAACCACCCCACTTTGCATTCCTGTGCTCCATTCGTCCCATTTAGCACTGCCTGAACGTCCCCTTACAGATAATCAATCAAAGCAGCCTCTCAAATATAAAGCTGCAAACACATCACCTAGGCTGATGTGTGACCCAGCTCCTGTGAGGAGCTCCTGCATCTGCTGACTCAGTGCTTCAACATGCCCAGCCAGAGAGTTTTAGAGGTGTTTGCTCTCTTGTTTTGTTTTGTTTTCTTTTCTTTTCTTTCTTTTTTCTTTTAAATATAATTCTCCAAACCAAGCTCTTTGCTTTTTCACTTTAAAATGCAGGGCAATGAGTCACATGCCAGTTTCTCCCCTGTCCTTAACTTCCTGCATGAAATGGGAGTACTTCAACCCTTAGCTCAGTAATTTAGCTCTCCACTCGATGAGTTGTGGTTGGGAAAGAGTTTGGCCTCTGTTTCCCTGAAGCTTGACTGCAAAACAGTCACCACATGTGGTGCCCTGGGCAACCAGGCAGGCGTTTGGCACAGTTCAGTGTCTGCTGGGTTTTGAGGAGCAGAGGTGGAAGGACACAATCTGCCCTGGCTAGATTATGAATTGGGTCTGGAAAGGTCCCCATTTCAAATGGCTGAGCCATCCCTGACAGGCACTTTCCCCACCAAGCTTACAAATGCTCCATCAGTGATGTTCTGCTGTGAGCCTGGCTGCTTTCACCACTGCTTCACTTCCTAGCAATAAAGGTTTTCCTCCAACAGGAGATGGAAATTTCTCTGCCTGAACCATAAACTGATTTCATCTGATTTTCTTACCACCCAAAGAACTCCTCCTTCCTTCTCTGTAGCAGCTTATGCATGGCTGAAGGACATCACCATGTTGCTCTTCAGTTCCTGGCCTCCTTCAGGCTTAGTCATGAGGTGGACACAAACAGTGACAGCCTGGATGTTTGTTGATGTAGTTATGCATTAAAGCTGGTTTCTCTGGCTAAGTTTCCTGGAGCACTCATGGAAATCAGCAGCCAGGCTTCTTCTCAAAGAATATCCTCAGAAATATCCTCAAAACTGAATTGCTTCAGATACTCAAAATCTGCCTGGATGTGATCTTCTGCAACCTGCTCTGGGTGACCCTTCTTTAGCAGGGAGGTTGGACTAGATCTCCAGAGGTCTCTTCCAACCCTCAACATGCTGTGACTACTCAGAGTATTCTCTACCAGGGTGGGGGAAAAACTCCATTTCCATTGTATCATTAAATTTTTAATTACCTGAGACAAGACCTGCATCTCACTAGGTTGTGGTGGCAAGATGTAATGAGTTGAACACAACAAGGTGTTTGTTTCCTTCTCTAAGACATCTTAGGCCTCATCTAATCAACCTAAACTTCAGCATCCCTGAAGATATCCTGAGGGCTGTTGCTGTGGGCAGTACTGAAATCTGAGCACACATCACTTCTCATGTTAGCAGCCAACTTGTGACTCCACTCCTGAGAACAAGGTCTTGCTGAAGGATGATGCTTCATTTAGATACAGATTCTTACTTGAGGCTGACAAGAGGACTCAGCCTCATGCTCTGAAGAGGTGCATTAATGCCAAGCTGTGCTGTCTTGCACCACCTCCTTTCCAAAGGATGCCTGGAGGACCCCAAGCTTGGATGGTCTCAAGCTGCACCAGGGGTGGTTTAGGCTGGACATACAGGAAAAATTTCTTCACTTGAAGGGTTGTTAGGTGTTGGAACAGGCTGCCCAGGGATGTGATTGTCACCATCCCTGGAGGAGTTTTAAAGATGTGTAGGTTTGTTTGGGGATATGGCTTAGTGGTGGACTTGATAGAGTAGGATTGGTTGGACTTGATGCCCTTGAATGTTGTTTTCAACCTAAGATCTATGACCTTTCCAGAAGAGCTATTTGAAGGCCTCTCTGATGCCATGCTTGAATAAGGTAGGCTTGCCAGTAGAAGACAACCAAGAGGATTCAGGTGCTGGGGAAAAAAAGTACCCCAACAGAGAAGAGGGCAGGTCACTGAAGGAATTGCCATCCCTGTGCAGCAAGTTGAAGCTGAGGATCTGCTTCAGCTAGTTGTCCTGCCTCTACCTCAGGGCTATCACCATTACACAAACCTTGTGGCTAGAAGACCTCAGTCTTCAGTGATTGAAGGTAGCTGGCTTGGGATTGAGGTTGTAACTCATCTGAAAGAGGGAGGCTGACTAGCTGGCTGTGTGAAGTAGGAATTGCCCATATCAAAGAGCAGCCTGGATTGTGGCTTTCCATTTGTTGGCTGAAGTTTCCTAGAATGTTGATAGGGAGCTCCAGGAGTGGGTGGATGAGCTGAGCAGAACAAATTTTGGAGTAGTAGCCAGGCTGATGCAGAATCCTAGATCTGTGGCTTTGAGGAGCTGTTTAGAGGATACCTAAAGGAGAGATTTCATTGGAGATCAAGCTCTCTTTTTTTTCCAGTTAGATGAGATCAACATCTCTGGTACTCCTCACAGAACAGTAGAATCACTAAGGTTGGAAAAGGCACCTCAGATCATCAAGTCCATCTACCAACCCAACATCACTCTGCCCATTAAACCTGTAATTCTAAATCATAGGATGGTTTTGGTTGGAAAAGACCTCTAAGATCATCTAGTTCAACCATTGACCTAACAAGATGATGGCCAATAAACCATGGTCCTGAAGGCCAATGTCCACACCTGTCTTGAACACCTTCAGGGATGGGAATGTAAAAATATGCCTTCAACAGAATGATGGTGTTCTCTTAAAATGACTGAAAACTCTTAAAGCCAATAAAAATCTCTGTTGTGGGGGTTTTTAGACCTCTTGCTTAATGGCTTCACACTGGAACTATGTCTTCATCTCTTGTTGCCCTGCTTTCAGCAGCTTCTGGACCCCCTGTGGGCCATTGCATTTAGGTGCCAGTAAGAGTTTGTGTAAGGATTTGTCCTTTTGAAATGGTTTCTTTCCCACCTCACTATTTTTTTTTCCAAAAGCTGTTCTAATTCCACAGTGCCCTAATTGTGAGATGCAAATGTTAAAAGGAAAAAAAAAAATCACAGCCAGTGTACTTTAAGATGCTTTTGGGCAAGCAGCCCCCTGCTTAGCCTGATACATTTGGGCAGCTTTGCTCCCTGAGGAAAAGCAAAAGCCTTCCAAATCAAGAAAATTATGTAAGCAAATCCAATGAGTGTGCTCTAAAATTAAACCTGCCCCTGAAGCTCTGGGGCTTCCAGTGTGAAACCAGGGAAGATTGTTTTGGGGAGGCTTGTAAAGCCTTGGGATGTCCAGTGGTGGCTTGATATCAACTCCCTTTGGGGTTTTTTAGTCTGGAGAAGACTGAGAGGGGATTTAATAAATGTTTATAAGTATCTGAGGGCTGGGGGTCAAGAGGGAGGGGACAGGTTCTGCTCATTTGCACCTTGGGATAGGACAAGGGGCAATAGATGCAAACTGCAGCACAGGAGGTTCCACCTCAACATGAGGAGGAACTTCTTCACTGTGAGGGTCACAGAGCACTGGAACAGGCTGCACAGAAAGGTTGTGGAGTTTCCTTCTCTGGAGACTTTCAAGACCCTTCTGGATGTGTTCCTGTGTGACCTGTGCTGGATTCTCTGGTCCTGCTCTGGCAGGGGGCTTGGACTCAAAGATCTTCAGAGGTCCCTTCCAACCCCTAACATCCTGTGATCCACTCACCTGCTTGTTGTGACCTAAACACGAGGAAGAATCTCTCAGTACCCTCACTGTAAAGATTTTCTTTCTAATATCTAATCTGAATTTACCCTCTTCTAGTTAGAAACTGTTACCTCCTATCCTATCCCTATGCTCTCTGGTAGTCCCTCTCCATCCTTCCTGTAGGCACAGTTAAGTACTGGGAGGCTGCCATAGGATCTACCTGGAGCCTTTTCTTCAGGCTGAATAACCCCAGCTCTCTCAACCTGTCCTCACAGCAGAGTGGTTCCAGCCTCCTGATCCATGGCCTTCCCCTGAGGGGTAGTGTCTCCATGAATTTTTCCCTTGGGAAATCTGGTGCCAGTTTGGGGTGGGAGAAGGAAAGACCATCTCTACATGGGGTTGCTAGTGCAGTGTCCCCAGCCACAGTGGGAGTTAACTGACCTCCTCCTTAGTGTTTGTGTTGAGAGAACTTTGGGCTGTTGATGGATTGGGGTGATCTTAAGGACTTCATGGTCCTTCTCCCGGCTGAGGCCAGATATAAACACCTGGGAAGCCTTAGCAGCGAGCACCTCACGATCTGCTCTTAGTTCTCATTGTGCCTAATGCTCTCCTGTCAACTCAGCTGCAGAAGGTATTTCCATCAGGGGAAAATCTCCCCTAATTCTGCTTTATTTCCAGGCTGATGGCAGGTTTCTAGCAAACACACAAAGCATTTGTTAGCGTTGCTATCCTCTCCCTTTGAGTCATTCTCTTTTCGTTCTTGGCCCTTGGTCCTCCCGAGCTCTTGCAGCCAGGAGACACTGAAATCACAAATGTGCAAAATACAGGATGGATAAACATCTTAATCTCATGGATACTTCAATCTAAATGTTTTCTGAGGCCCTCCTTGAAGGAGGATTAGCTGGTAACACTCTGAAAGGTCGTAGCCTCGCTCCGACTCGTGCTGCTGCTCAAGATGCTAAACGTGTGTGAAAGCTTCAGCAAAAGGCCTGAGATGCCATCACTCTTCTCTGAGGCTCCAGGGAGCATCTGTGTGTCCTCTTGGGCTTTGGACATTCATCTTGGAGCTCTGCCTGCCTGTCTTAGCCATTGTGATAGCGTTGCCTAGGGCACCCAAATGTGACATGTATCCACTGGCATTTTGGCTGCTGGAAGTGTAAGATTTTTCCAGTGTAGGTTTATATCCGTTGTGTTGGTTTTTTTTTTTCCCCCTCTCAAGTGTGTGTATGTTACTGTTATGATTTATTTTCAGGCTGTAACGTTGGTTTTATCACATGAAATACTTTGGAAACTTGGAGGGCTTTGGTTTTGGTGATGGTGTTTTGTTTTTAATTAGTTACAAGCCCTCTCTAACCTGGAGGAAAATTCCAAGGTGAAGAATGCTTTTGATTTACAAAGAAATTCTTTTGCAGAGCTCTGGTAGAAAGGTCTGCTCTCATCTCTGTGATGTTTGGGCTTTGCTTTCCTCCTTGAAGCTGCTGTTTGCTTTGATAAAGTTGACTTTGCTGCTTGATGTCTCCATAATAGATCAAAGCTTTTTGTTGGAATGTCAGGGCTATCCACATGGATCTCCTTCAGCAGAAAGTTGGGTGGGAAATCATGAGCCTAGGAAACTACTCTTGGCTACCTTTTCTTTCACTTTTTCTCCAAGAGTTTAAGCAATGAATACAAAATATTTTTGATCAAAAATAGCAATAGTTGTGTGCTAAGATGAGATGAAAGTGCCCCAACTACATCTAACTTCCATACACAGCTGGAGCAATGAGCAAGAAGCTACACTAAAATCAGGGAAAGACATTTTGTTTGTAGCAAGAGAACAACCAGGAGGCATCTACTTTGTTGTTGTGGTTCCAGACCAGCTAGGTGGTTATTCTGACTCCCTTCTAGGAGGTCCCAAGACCAACAAAATGTCTTTCCCTGATTTTAGTGTAGCTTCTTGCTCATTGCTCCAGCTGTGTATGGAAGTTAGATGTAGTTGGGGCACTTTCAACCACTGGTATTTTTGGGGCTGGAGAGGAGTAAACTAAAGGGATTCCTTTCTCCACCACCAAGAAAACAAATGTCACCCTGGGGACTGTGGTGGAGAGAAAGCTGGCAAAGCAAGCGAGGTCCTGCCACTATTGTTGCTGTGGTTCAGGCTGCAGAATTGCTAAGTGTAACCCCAGGCTTGCAGGGTTTCAAGGAAGCGAGGTGTGAGACTTGTGGGTTAGCATCCCTTGGGGATGCAGGTCAGGGAATGCTGGATGCCTCCCTAACCTCAGGGAGGGCTGGAGGGGGAGGGTGGTGGAAGGCTTGGCAGAAGGCACGTGCTCTTGCAGGGAGGAGAGACCAAGCCTGGGGGGGGGGGGGGACAGTTCTCTTGACACAGGGCCAAGTGGAAAATCTCAAGCACAAGTGAAGAAAGGGGATGTGGAATGTGATACCATCTACCAGGGAAGGACCTAAAAGCTAAGAGAAGGAGGTGGCCAAGTTTTGTTGTAGTGCTATAGGGTTTCAGCTGCTGCTTCAGCAATGCTCTTGTGCAGTGATTTGTTCAAAGTGCTGGGAGGTCCAGTTCAGTTTGTACAGGCATGATAGAACCCAGCATGGTGGGGGTTGGAAGGGACCTCTGGAGATCATCTAATTCAACCTCCCTGCTAAAGCAGGGTCAGCTAGAGCAGACTGCAGAAGAGAGATCTCATTTTGGTGTATCTAGGTGAAAACTTCCTTCAGTCTCATGGTTGTTTCCCCATACCCTTTCCTTTCAAATCTTCTCTGCCACTATTCACTATTTTCAAGGGAAAATAGAAATCATGCTGAACTGGAGTGCAAGGAGGGTACAGGTGGTGGTTCAAGCAGCTTTTAGCTTCTTTGACTTTTTTCTTCCTCATTTTATCTAGTAGTCATCTAGAGCAGATGACTCTGGGCCTGCTCACTGGCTATGGTGAGAAGTCTCTCCAGCAGGCTGCTTGCAAGAAAAGAAACGACCTGTCTAGGAACAGATCTGTACTTCTGTTCCAGTTTTAATTAAGAAAGAAATAATCTTTTGTTATTTATTTTTAGCCTAGTGGCTCTAATTCTGATAGACACCATGTAGTTGTGCTTGAGATGATGACTTCAGACTCCAGACCCACTGAAAGAGGTGGGATGTGGGAATTGTAAAGCAAGCCCACATGTGTTCTGAAGGCAGATGGAAACCCCATCTCAGGCTGGAGCTTCTCTGGTGGTGAGAAGCTCTAATGAGCATCTGTTGATGGATTAGTCCAGGGAGGGGGTTCTCAGTGTGCTTTATTACTGCTCTAGATGAACCTGCTCTGGCAGGGGGCTTGGACTAGATGATCTCCAGAGGTCCTATATAGATCAAAATTATTTTACATGCTAAATACCATCTTGAATCTGGGAAAAACTGATCATCTATCCCTGGAGTGGAAGCCTACAGAAGGGGTTGGGAGGTACTTCCAAACATCCAGTTCAACCCTCTTGCTAAAGCAGGGTCACCCACAAGAGGTTGTGCAGGATCCCAATGTCCAGGTGAGTTTGGAATCTCTCCAGAGAAGGGGAGTCCACAACACCTCTGGGAACCCTGGGACAGGGCTTTGGCACTCCCACAGCAAAGAAGCTTCTCCTCATCTTCAGATCCCTCCTGGGCTCCAGTCTGTGCCCATTGTCCCTTGTCACTTGGCACCACTGAAAATGAGTCTGACTTCATCCTTTTGACACCTCTTCATTAGGTACTGATAAGATCCCCTTGATTTTTTCCAACTGTGTGGATTAATAGAGCATCTCTCAGCTGGGGCTTTTGACCTTGCTGTAGTTTTGCACAGGCAGCTGTGATTTGATGCCATTCATTCAGCTGTAACTTGATTATCTTTTTAAAGAGGGAGGGGCAAGCCCACAAAAGATTAAAATCCCACCTTGTAAATTTGTTGAAGAGAGTGGACCCAAAAATAAGAAGGGCATGGAACTGTTGGAATGACCCCAGAGGAGGCCTACAAGGGATGATCAGGGGGCTGGAACACCTCTGCTATGAAGAAAGGCTGTGAGAGAATTGTGGCTGTTCAGCCTGGAGAAGAGAAGGCTCCAGGTAGAATATATTGTGGCCTCTCAGTACTCACAGAGGGCTATAGGAAAGATAGGAAAGGGATTTTAGTGGTAAGACAAGGAGTAAGAGTCTCCACTGGAGAAGGGAGATTTAGATTAGATATTAGGAAGAAAAGTTAGATATTAGGATGGTGAGACACTGAAACAGGTGGCTGAACTTGTGGATGCCCCTTCCCTGGAAGCATTCAAGGCCATTAGGATGAAGTTTTGAGCAACCTGGTCTAGTGGAAAGTCTCCCTGACCATGACAGAAGGGTTGGAACTGGATGATCTTTAAGGTCCCTTCCAATCCAAACCATTCTAGGATTTATTGGGATCCCTGTCAAGCACGAGCAGCTTGCCAATAAAATGACTTCCTTACTTTGCTGCTTCTGAGGTTGTGTTTTATAGGCAGTGGTTATAACTTAAGGCTTGCTCTGAGCTTCTTCTTGGAACTGAGATGAAACAGTCCCAATTTCATGAACCATATGTCTCCTGGAGCTGGATTACAGTTCCCTTGAATGAATATGGATACAGCTGTGGCATCCCACAACGCTGCAGATTTACTACCGGTCTTAGTGAGCCTCTATCTCCCCAACAGTGACTTGAAATCTGTCAAAGTGCCATGAAGAACAACTTCCATATTCAGTGAGGATTGGGCTGGAAAGGCACAGTGTGACATAATATGTCTTTGCCCTCTGTAATCTCCTACCCCTTCCAACACCCAGGCACACAAGAGCCGATTCAATTCTTAATCTTGGGGTAACGAAACCACCTCGTGGTTTCTGTATTTGAGTTGATCTAAATTGGGATGGCAGGAGCTCTTGAATCCAACAGCTTTAGGCTATTTTGGGTGGTGAAAATCTGCCACTGGCACTATGGGGAGGCATTTACAAGTAACAAGCTAATTATGTAAAATGCACACTGTCCACTGGGTAAGATCATCTTGGTTTCATAATCTAATCAGAATTTGCTCTGTATGACCCTTGGCTTGTCNTTAGTTGGGTGGCTGGATGCATGATCAATTCAAGAAGGAAATGCTTTGCTTAATACTGGTTGGTTGAGCATGCTGGGCTGAAGTTGTGCCAAAGGAGGTTTAGGTTGGATATCAGGAAAAATGTCTTTCCTGCAAGAGTGGTCAGGCATTGGAACAGGCTGCCCAGGGAGGTGGTGGAGTCACCATCCCTGGAGGTGCTCAAGAGACCTGTGGATGTGATTTAATGGCTGTGGTGGTCTTAGGTTGATGGTTGGACTCTCTGATCTTAGAAGTCTCTTTCAACTGAAGCAGTTCTCTGGTTTTCTGCCTTTTTAATGCACTACATAAAGATGGATGATATTCAGCCCCATCTGCTCAGCAGCACTCCTAAGATAAAGCTTTGGCTTCCCCTTGAGCTTATTCATTTGAAACCTTGGCAAAGTCAGGTCTGGCTGAGGTCTTTGCCAATAGCCTGTAGGCAGTCACCTTCAAAAGATAAAGGAAGGTCTTGCCAGTAGCACAGTTGTGTTAGTGACATCTTGGCTACCAATATTGATTTATTCATCACTTGCTATTAGCATTTGCTTCCCTTCCACAAAACTCTCTACATGGATGCAATCCTCTGAGGAAGGATTGCACCATCCCTAGAATGATGTGGGGCCTGGGTGTTGGTGGTGAATGGACATCAGGAATTTGATGAGAGGTGTTCACATTGTTCTTTCCCTCTTTTTCTTGCTATGATGAATTGTGCTGTGCAGGAGCAGTGTTTTGGGGTGCTGGGGGAGATGAAGTGAACAAGAGCAATGCATGATGGATGGCAGTGATTGAAGAACCACCCATACCCCTGCATCTGGAGTGAAAGATAGTAAGGTTCATGATGTTGGTTTGGTTCATGGGAACCTATTCTAGGATACATCAGGAAGTGTGTCTTCTGCTGGTTTATCCTGAGCTGATGGGTTTGAAACTTCAGCCACAAGTAGTTTACTTAGCTGGAGGTCTGACCATTGAAGCTTCGTTTAAGGCTTGTAAAACCTTGGGACTGCAAAGCTCCTTCAGAAAAGACATTCATACACCTTTTGTCTACAGGGTGACCTCTATGCAAAAAGCCTTTGAGTATCTTTTTGTTGGGTTTTGTAAGGAAACAGCTACTCTATTTGCAGCTCCTTCCCACAGTCTCTTCTGGGGGTCAGAACAAGGATAAACTTCTCCCATCCCATCCCCATCGTGTTTCTCCTGCCTCCTGCTCTCTCCAGTGCCCAGAAAGTTTGTTTTTTCACCTGTTTAGTTTTGAAACCTGCCATGAGGATAATATGACATTAGAGTGGAAAAGCTATCGCTGCTGTGCAGGGGAGGAATTGCAGAGCTGTAAACTGCTCTCAAAATAGATCAGATGAGGTGTCAAACCGCCCAGCCATCTAAATACTCCACGAGCTGACCTCCCTGCGATATCTAATAGGGGCCAGCTAAAATGTTTGGAGGGGAGGGGGCTGTGAAAACCCTATTCTGCCTGAACCTACATGCTTGTTTCTAGACGTTGTCATTAGTCCCCAAGTTGAATAGCAGCCACCCTCTGCTTCCAGCTGAGACCTCCTGGCTCCAGCTTTTGTATTCAGGAGGAAGAAGCTCTTTCCCCTCTTGTTTTTCTGTCCCAACAAACTTTAGGAACTCTTTACTTTCCTCCAAGGTTCAATTTCAAACCTCCAGCTTCTGAGAGGACAATTGTATGGACAATAACCTTTATTTTCTCTCTAGTTTCTGTGTGTGTGTGCACAGGATATCTCCCAGCAGCAGGGGAAAGTGCTGCTTTGGCTACATGATGTTTCTTCCCTGGCTGCCAGTCTCTGTGGTCTGGGCAAGGGCAGCTATGTAACCTCAGCATCTGCTGAGAACAGACTGGGCAGTGTTTGGGAAGGACAGCAGGAGTTATCCAACAGATTGGGACGAGGAGGGGGTGGGGAAAGGACAGGCCAAGAGCTGCTGGGTGATGTGTGCTGGGGAGCTGCTATGCCTTGGTCTCCCCCCATGTAACAAAAGGGCTGGCTGAGGTGTTAGGGAGACAAGTGGGCGATTCATGACCCAGTCAGATGTGTTCCCTGGCAGGGGTGGGTGGGTTGGAGAGACTGACACTAACACATGGCTGGCTGTGCTGCTGCTGGAGCTGGAGCGAGGCATGTCCACGTCCCAGGCTGCTGGGGGCTGCTGAGGGTGGGAGACCTGTTGGGAGTGTGGCAGGATTGCTGCTAGGAGCATGAAGGTGGGGTTGTCAAAAGTGAGCCTGGCAGCTATAGCTTCTCCAAGGGAGAAAAAATGAGGGAGTGTGGATGTGGGGACCTGGCAAGCCTGGCATTGCAATGTGCTAGTGTGTGGCATGTGCTTGGCACTGCTGGTTTGGGTCTTGCTGTCCTCCAAAGGATGGGAGGGTGCAGGTGGGTTCAGTGCTGCAGCTGAAGAAAGGTTCTGTCTTGGTGCTGAAAGCTAAATGGCTGGATGAGGTTGAACCAAAGGTGTGGACATCTGGGGAAGCCAAGGGGCAATGGGACAAGGC
>VXBD01014405.1:31634-62797 GCA_013399975.1 Indicator maculatus | reverse complement strand
TCAGATGAACATTAGCTTCCACTTCATTTTGGTGAAAGAGATGGGAGAGGCAAGAGGGAGGAAGAGGAGGGGAGGGAGAGGCACAGCTAAGCTTTGTAGCAGGCTGAAAGGCTAAGAATGGAAGGCTCTTATAGTCAGTTATTTCTCAGGAAGTGTGCTGCAACAGCTTAGCTGCATCAGAAGAAAGCAGTCTGGGCTCTGACTGAGTTGCAATGGGAAAACAGTTTAGGATAGGGCTTAAATGTTTTTTTGAGAGGACCTTAACCAGTACCTTCATTTTTTCATGCTTGATATTTGCAATTCTTGAAGAAAAAAAACAACTCAGGTAAGTAGAATTTTTCTGTTTTACGAAATCACCAAGGCCATAAAATGAGCCCTATACCATAGATTTTTTTTCCTATGGTCTCTAAGTGTTTTATTTCCTTGCTTTATGACCTCCTGCTTCTTTAACAGCATAGACTGTTTGTAAACATGAGAGTAGTAGAAGTGTGGTTGAAAGCCACCCATCCTACTACTTTTCTCAAAGGTACAAGAGAATAGACAATACAAGCTTATTCTTTCTTTTCTAGCCACTACCAAGAAAGAAATCACAGAATACATCTGGCTGGAAGAGACCTTTGAGGTCATCCAGTCCAACCCTTGACCCAGCACTGAAGGGTCAACACTCAACCATGTCCCTGTAAGCACCAGGCCCATGTGCTGCTTGAACACCCCCAGGGATGGTGACTCCACCACTGCCCTGAGCAGACCATTCCAATGTCTGAGAATCCTTTCAGCGAAGAAATATTCCTTAACATCCAGCCTGAACCTCCCCTGGTGCAGATTGAGACCATTTCCCCTGGTCCTGTCACTTGCCACCCAGGAGAAGAGGAACTGATCTGGAGGTGAAGGAGAGCTGAGTGAGCAGTTTACAAGTCAGAATCTGACAAACAGAAACTCTCTTTCCATCCCTGGTACCCTGCAGCCCTGCTGGGGTAAGGGGCAACTCCTACCACAAATAAGAATTGGAAACAGTCCCTGTACTGCTCTGCTTCCTCCACAGAGGTGGGAGGCAGGAGTAATACTGAATGAGCACAACAAGACAGCTGTTGCCATGACACCTCAGCTCTTCACTTATTAGATACATGAAGCCAAAGCTCCATGTCAGTTTTGTCATGACATCATCAGCCTGACCTCCCCCAGAAACCTCCAAAATAAGCACCTACTTTCACTCCCCTGGCTGTGAGTAAACCAAACCATGTCCTTGAACCCTTTCTTACCTTTTGAGGAGGCCCTGAGATGTTCCATTGCCTTTCAACCATCATGACCAGCTGGCACTGTTTGAAGCTCTCTAATGCAACAGCAGTCCTGCTTATCTTCAGTGGTGTCAATGAAAATTTTGACTGTGAAAGAATGAAATTAGATAAACTGCCAACTTACAGATCACAAAGGATTTTTAAAACCAGGTTGTTAAAACAGTTGGTGCTTCCTTGGCTGCAGGGCCATGAGCTAAGACAAGTAGGAGAAGCCATGGAGCTGCTAATAGCTGCCACTGATGGAAAATGAGTGAGGGGCAAATCCACAAGGCACACTGAGGTAACACCAGGCATCTGCAAGGGATCACTTCATGAATAATGCAATCTCATCTTTCTCCACACAGAGTTAAAATGCTTCTAATTGATACTGCACAGATGGGACCAAGATCCTCTGGGGTTGGTTTCCTGCTCCCTGGAGAGGCAGAGCTCCATTAGAGAAGGATGTAAGCCTAATCAAAAAAGAATTGATGGCTACTAGAATAAAATATGTGGGTTGCTTTTCTTTTCCTTTCCTTATATTGTAAGCTCCCAACTGACTGGTTAGGCAGAAAAAAAAAATTAGGGCAATGAAGAAACATTTACCAGAAATGTCTGCAGTATTTCTAAGGACACCAGCAGGTGCTGCTGAATAATTGATTTTTAAATGCAGTCACTCCAGTTTACTGCTAACAGTGACAGCCATTAGCAATATAAATAACAGCAGATTCTCTTTGGTGAACCCATTCCTTGTCAGTGTCTCATTTTCAAGAGTGGGACAAAATACTCCCCCTAGAAGGAGGAAATGCATGGATTTAAATGCAAATACACACACACATCCATACAGAGTAGGCTTTTTTTCAGAGAATGATCTTGCAGTGATAGAGAAAAATCAGAAGGGAATGTTTAGCACCTTTTGTCCCTTCTGATTTTTGTTAGTATTGAACAGGCTGTGTTTCTGTTTCCCATCTCATAAGGGATTCATAGATTGACAGAATAGTTTAGGTTGGAAAGGACCTTAAAGATCATCCAGTTCCAAACCCCCTGCCATGGGCAGGGACAACATCCCCAAGACCAGGTTTCTCAAGTGTTTTGAATCCTTCACTCTCATGAAAGTTGCTGGCATATTAAAGGCTTGTAAAGATAACAAAACCAAAATTGGTCATTTAAATTAGAATTTTCCCCAATATAACCCTGTTGTTCTGGAAAAAAAAAACAAAAAAACAAAAAAAAAAAACAGTAAAGTATTTGCCACTGTTTCCTGTTCTCCTGGGGTTTTATAATGGTCTCCAAATTCAAGACATTCATAGTTTTCTTATGTGCTCCAGACTTCATAGATCCATATATTCACAGAATGGTTTAGGTTGGAAGGGACCTTAAAGATCTTCCAGTTCCATCCCCCCTTGCCAAGGGCACCTTCCACTAGACCAAGTTGCTCAAGGCCTCATCCAACCTGGCTTTGAACACCTCCAGGGAAGGGCATCCACAACCTCCCTGGGCAACCTGTTCCAGCATCTCACCCCCCTCACTCTCAAGGATTTCTTCCCAATCTCCAGTCTCAATTTGCCCTCCTCAAGCTTCCATCTATTCCCTCTTGTCCTATCACTACAAGCCCTTGTAAAAAGTCCCTTCCTGGCTTTCTTTTTGTCAGGTAGTGGAAGGCTGCTCTAAGGTCTCCCCAGACCCTGAACAGCCCCAAGCCTGTCAGCCTGTCCCCAGAGGAGAAGCTCCCCAGCCCACTGACCATGTCAGTGGCCCTGCTCTGAGCATGGATTAAGATACTAAGTGAGGTGGTTGAAACAAAACTCTTCAGGCTCTTTAGAGAAAGTAAGTGCATCAGACAGCCCTGCCAATGCATCAGCCCCTCTGACATTTACAACAACACAGAGCAGTTAAGCTAGAAAAATCAGCCAGCCAATATGAAGTTATTTACTGAAGTCAGGAAAACAATCTTGGTTTGTTCCACTGGTAAATCATGGATATTTTCCCTTCCACTTAACTGAAGCCCACTACAAACACAAAGGTAAATATGATGCCACAGTAGCATGCACTGATGTGCCCTTAAACCATGGTTCTACTTGAAACCCTTATTAGCATGCTACGGGGTGCAAAAATTTACCCCGAATCCTCCAAGGGTGTTTCAGCACAAGAAGAAATGGAGAAGAGCAAATACTGTTGCCCATGGGACATAAAGGGTGTTGGCTCTTTGCCTCTGAAGGGTGCAGACATGCACTTGGAGGTTCTTGTGAAGGTGTGCTCAAAACCCCAAGGTCTTTTCAGGCCATTTTATTGTATCTGGTGTTGTGGAGAAAGTCAGCAGAGTGGTTTGTGGAACCATCATTCACCCAGCTAACCCAGACTGAGAGGAGGTCCTAAACCTACCAAGTCTCCTTGGTAGACATCTCTGCAGGCAGATGAAAGGGAAAAGCTTCTGCTCATCACAGTCTTTCCACTTGCCTGCCGGGTGCCACCTCAGAAACAACATTTGGCTGTCTCCTGAGAACATGCTCAGTGCAAAGCCACAGTGCAGAGCAGGTGTTTGATGTGTCCCAGGGCTATCTGAAGCCTGACAAGAGAGTGTAACATTTCCTCCAGAGCAGCTATGCTCTCCTGGATTCAAATCTGCCTAAGCTTCCGTAAATGTGCATTTAAGCATTTCATGAATGCACATTTACTTGATGGACCACAGGATTGCAAGCTGCCCAGGTCTAGCCTTTGGCTATGAATGCAGAGATTGGCTAAACTTAGACTTTTTTTACAGGGATCTTGGCTTAGGAAAAGAAGTAACTATTATTAATGACAGTTAAATCACAGCAAGAGTCCTTTCTAATAAAATTACTTGCAAATTTCTGAATTTCAGTTTGAAATGAGGACGAAGAGTCTCACAATATTAGCACTGATGTGCCTTTGGAGCACTTCAGCTCCTCATCAGGACCTGAACTTGCCTCACTGTCCCCACCCTTCCAGGAAATAGATGCAGTGGCCTATTGTGCAGAGAAGAGGAAAGGCATTAAAAGATGTGGCCTTTATTTCACCCAAGCCTTTGGTCCTTCTCAAAGCTCCTGTTTTATACATTCACCAAAGGTCTTAGTTTGGCTCATTATGAAGGAATAAGGTCCCAGAGCTAAATTCCAAATATGAGCACTGCCTGAGTTTGAGATCTCTCTTTCTCCTCATCTCCTATACAACATCCATGGGTATGACAACTGTCTGCTGGGATCCACCTAGAGTCATAGAATCATCAAATGGTTTGGGTTGGAAGGGACCTTAAGAGGCTGTCTGCTCCATCTGAAGTGAGCAGAGACATTTTAGACTAAACCAGGTTGGTCAGAGTGCTGTCCAATCTGACCTTGAATGTTTCCAGGGACAGGACTTCTACACCTCTCTAGGTAGCCTGTTCCAGTGTTTCACCACCCTTACTGTAAAAAACTTTGTCCTTATATCTATCCTAAATCTAACTCTTAGTTTACAACCAAACCCCTCCCCTTTAGCAACCAATTAATTCTTCCTTTTGGCCCTTCAGCATCAGGAGAGAACTTGCTGGGGGCCTTTTCCTGCTGTGATTAAGTGGCAGCTCCTAGCATTACTTTGTATTTTCTTCCATGAGAAAGCATAACACAAAATGTTTGGGTCCAACTGAGAAAACACAACAAACATATTTGCACAGCCCCCTAGGGAAGCCACCAGCTTTCAAGAATTCTTGGTGTCAGTAAACTCAGCAGAAACAAGAGCATGCAGCACATTCTCTTCAACACACCAGGAGAAAAACATTTCTTCTTTTACTGCAAACACTGAGTATCTCCTAAATTAGACCTATCAGGGCTTCTTCATAATAAATGCACCAGGATGTTTCCAACAAGCCTGCAAAAAGACTACAAGACAGAGCACCACAAACTACAAGACAAGAGGAACTGTAGAAAGTCACCAAGGAACGTTAGAAGAGAGAAAGGGATTTGTTCAGACCCAGCTGAGATGGTCAGCTTCACAACCTTTAGGGGAAACCCCTCCCACTAAAGAGCTACAGATTTATGGGTCACATCAACAGTGCTGCACAATTAAAAGGGCTATTCATCAAACTCTGAAGGACATACATGCAGTCTTTGGTAATAATGCAGCAGAAGAGTGCAAATCAAGGCCCAAGCCCCCAAACAGGGCAGATGCTTTCTCAGATGTCTTTCTGCCTCAAATGAGTCAGTGGTGGGATCATCTTAAAGGTACCAGGAAGACTTGGTCACCTGTGTCTGTGTGTTCAGTGCTTTAAAAGAGAGTGGTTTCAAAGCAGTAAGACAATTAGACAGTGAAGGAAGAACAACTCAGGAGAATACAAGATTCCCTTTCAGATTCTTTCTTTGCTGATAAAGCAGAGACCATTTGTGTTGCTGCACAATGATGGGGAAAAGGCTTTGTGGTATTTGTCAGTTCAGCTACAGCCAAATTCAACAGATGCTTTTGGCCAAGAAGGACTGTTCATTTGGAGGAAAAGGCACAGATGAAAGAGAAAAAGGAAGGAGAAATTCAATGATTCCATTGTCAGACTTCTTGACAAAGGATTGTCTTTGAAGGACCTCAGAAATTATAATTAAACAAAATACTGGGAGACAGAATCAAAATATTTTGGTGAACTAAATCCAATATTTTAATAAATTATTTGTTTCAGTGTATGAAGAAGTACAATAATATAACTAAAGGAAGAGACTGAGGTGGGGTGCTTTCATTCAGGCTCCACAGGCAAAGCAGTAACTCAGTTCTTCATGCCTGCTTATGATTAACATGTGGGCATTTTTAGGGTACAAAATTCTAGTGCCCTGCTCTTCTTCTATGCAAAGCATATTAACAGACATAATCCTAAAATTCATAGCAAGGCTTCCTTCCACCTTATAATCTCAAATGATGAATAGAGTAGAAGGGCAATAAAAATTAAAGCAGCTGTGAAACTGGTAGATAAAGAGCCTACGTGCTTAGAAAGGTCCTGTAGCCTTGCTATTTGAAAAACTTATCTTGAGCACTGCCTTCAATTTCAGTTTATCTTCCAAGACAGATTTTAACAATCTTTACTTACATAACTGTCCTCCCCTAGGGCTCTGGCTGCAGTGCTGATTCATTTGAGACCAAGGTTCACCAAGCATTAGGTAGACCCAGATAATGAGAAAGAAAAATAAATTGAGCCTAATGATAAGTTGGGGATGATACACATAGAAAAAGCACAGCTGCTGCTGCCTGCCTCCTTACAACCTCCTCTTTAGGGCCACATCACCTGAGCAAGGGTTTCAGATGTGAGACATAAGGATGTGGCAGCACAGCAAATTCCCCTTTCATCAGTGAAGGGCTCTCAGTCCAGGGCAAGCTGTGCCAAGCAAACCTGCTGCCACCAGCCCCAAATTCCTCTGCCTGGTGTTCCAGGCCATTAGCAGGGGATTTTCTATGGGTGGCACTGATGACTTTATTTGACTTGAGCTGCATGTGACAAATGTTTCCTAAAGCCAAGAAAGGGGGTGGAAACAAAAAGCCTTGCACAGCACTGGGATGAGCATTAAACAGTTGAAGCAAGAGGCTGGCAGGCTTATGAAATCCCTTAGTCTTCATTTCATTTAGAAAGAGCCTTAGCAAGAATCAGGAGATTTTCCATTATCCTGAGAGTGCTGCATCAGTTTCTCCAGAGGATTGAGATGAATGCAGGTGAACAAGGCAGTTAAAAACCTCACTTACATAGTGGTAAAGTCAGTGCAAGCAAAGGCTGTCACCCTGACCTAATGTGCACAGCAAGGCAATGCAAAAAGGAGGAACAGAGTTGGAAGTCTTAGGTCAGCAGCTGAAAAAGAGCAAACACTAATTTCAGCTTTAACTTGTTTCTTTAGTCATGTTTCCAGGTTAGGGATTGCCCATTAATAAAAACCACAACAAAAGACGACTTCACAGACTTTGAAGGAGAAACAGTTCTTTGATCTTAAGAAGAGATTTCCCAAAGCTACCTCTGTCTTAGGAAGGCAAACTCTCCTGGCTTCCCACATCATAACAAGATCCTCTTTGGGGACAATTCAAAGCAATTAAATCCCAACTCAGATCTGCTGTTGACTGTAACAGTAATTTAGGAGGTGACCTTTTGAACATACTCTCCTCAGACTTCATCTGGCTGAAGTATGGAGTTGAATAGGCTCTGAAATGGAAGGGCTGAATAGAAAAACTTTGCCTCATAAAGAGCCCTAAACAGCTTCTCTTATTCTTA
Organism: Indicator maculatus; assembly: GCA_013399975.1. Lineage (NCBI taxonomy): Eukaryota > Metazoa > Chordata > Aves > Piciformes > Indicatoridae > Indicator > Indicator maculatus. Next base: position 55,303 of record VXBD01014405.1, on the reverse strand, counting down.
GGGGGAGGAAGGGTGAAAAGGAGAAGAAAATCATTAAAACAACAAAATCAGAAAACAAAAAGCCAAACAAACACAAACAAAAGCAAAAGGTGTGAAAAGCCACACAAAACTGGAGGCATTACACAAAGTCCTTGCCTCCTTATTTCTGAGCATTATCCCCTCCTCCAGAAGCAACAGACATTCAAACTAACTCTAACCAGATTATTCTTCTTAAAGATTTGTATTACAACTACACCTGGGGCTCCATCCGTGATTGTAATTGATGTAGGCACTGTAAAACTGAAGCATCAAAACCCTCAGATACATACACACACAAAAAAAAAGTTTATTGCCTAAAAGGACAAACAAGACAAAGGGAGGAAGGTGTAAGAAAGATGAAGACGACAAGGCTGCCCCACAGGCCAGTGAGAGAGGAGAGCAGAAGTCTCCAGCACTAGTCTATATGTCTAGTAGTCTATATGCTGCCTCTAAAGGAAACCTGGTGTTGGCAAGAATGCTTCCAAGAGATGCTGTGTTAAACAAATCACTAATATTTGTCCTGAAGGATTCTCGTTGAAGCTGAAGGGTGTTAGAAATCAGGTTTGGAAGACGGAACAGAGGAAACGTAGAGGCCTTCATTGTATGACGCACAAAATCAATTTCAAATTGTACTCTTATAGTCCAGGAAACCAAATAATAGTACAAATATGAAGTGGCCACAGTGGAAAGAAATAAAAAAAGAGTGAAGAAGCAGAAGGAGCCAGAGAAGCCATCAGCCCCAGCTTCTCTCAAGTGTAATAGTACACAAACCTGCATGGCAGCAACAGCTTTGTGTTTTAAACCCTTTCATTCCCAAATTCCACCAGATGTTGAAAAACTCCTTTGTCAAAGCCACCTAGGAGTTGAGGGCTTGAAAAAAGGCTACTTCTCAAAAGCCTCCAGCATTCCCCACACCCAAAATGAGCTCCTAGCACAGCCTGGGATTTTTACCCAAAGATAGTAGATAGGAATAGAACCAGGAGGCTGGTGAGTCATTTGGGTCAGCGTGTCTCCACGCAGAGAAAACCAGTGTCAGCAAAGCCATAGCTTTCAAGACACCCTGGTTTAAAATCAGATATTAATCTTAACAACAGAAACCCTCTTTTCCTGACTGAGCCATAGGTGTCACTCTATAAATAGTCAAAGCCTTGGGAAACTGCAAGCATGTGAATAGAGTAGATAAGAGCAATTAATTTACATCCAATCTGTAACAGCATTCAGATGAACATTAGCTTCCACTTCATTTTGCTCAAACTCCCCCTCTCCCTCCCAGTAAGTCAATTAATGGCTGAGTTAGGCAGATGAAAATTAGAAGATGAATATGAGAGCAATAAAGTCAGCAGACAGCTCATCAGAAACAGGGCACAAAAGAGAAGATGAATGAAAGGAAGACATTCATCTGCAAGCTGGGGGATCAAATAAGAATACTTGGTCAGCCAAGTGACAGAAAGCAGGTAACAGACACAAGGCAAGGAAAGTCAGAATAAAAAGCCTAGGCAAAATACCTGATACAAAGATACAGAGAGTGTTGACATATTCATGTCACACACACAGAAATTGCCTACCCTTATGTACAGTAATTTCTTCCCTGAAGTAAAATTAAGTCAACACAGATATAAGAATTTAGCAGCTGGCTTAGCTGATACCTAACAAAGAAGTGACTATGAAGTGAAATAAAAATAGCTTGCTAGTAAATTATATAGCCATCTCCAAAACACAGAGGGACAGCAAATGTGAAGCAAGAGTCATCACAACATGCATTTGTCAAGTGGATGTACAATTTGGTGTCAGCACCTTTGTGAAGATACAGAATTTTTTTGTTTTTACAGCCTGTTGTGCTACAACAAAGGAATTCAGTGGGACAAGCTGTCATGCCAGCAGTGGGTAGGGATATAAAATGCAAATTCTGTTACCTTATGACTATCCCTACCTTATTCTTCAGCTCTTTGGTGTCTGGCTTGCAACTACCAACCTCTCACTCTGTTTTATATCACGCTTAGTGGGACCTGATGCCCTACTACCTTGCTCTGAGACAATAGCTAATTGTCAAAGCAGCACAGTGCCCAAATCCCAGCAGAAATGGATACCCCTAAACCAGCTGGCTTTCCATGGGAGAAAGGGATGCTTTCCAACCACAGAGGGAAAGGTGCACTGCTCCTTTCCATGGATGCTCCTTGCCCAAACCATGTTGGCACCATCCAGCTAATTGACAAACTAAGTTAACAGCACACTCTAGCAAACATCAGCTCTGCTATTCAAGGTGCAGTGTTTAATACGTGGGAGAGCACCTTGCAATATCCCCCAAAGTGAATTCTGCTTTCCAGGCAGACAAGCAATAACCTAATCCAGGAAACTACTGCTGGCACTAAAGCCCACAGCAACAAGGCCCAAAGATGGAGAAATTCCATGTTTTCCAAACCAGGACAATTAGAAACCTAAGACCCTTATGTCAAATCAAGTATTTTCTGCATGGGTGGACAAAACCCAAGGTGCTAAGCTTCTCCCTTACATACGGTCCACAGTCTGAGTGTCAGTTATGTGCTAAACCAAATTGCTCAGAGGCTTGCCAGAAAAGAAGGGAAAAACAGGTTTCTTAAAAATGTGAAGGATAGGCAAACATTCAAGTGTTCAGTCACTTTTTTAGCACTGGCTAATGAAAACTCAAATTGGTCTCATGGATCATATGATATCGATTGCAGTATGAAAAAAAATTCCTACAGAGAGGAAGTTCTCTGGGGAATAGCTATTCATGCTTTAGAACACTGAAAATTCTTTATTTGCAGGGGAGTAGCATGCAAACATGGGAGAACATTCCACTAACATCCTCTGGCTAGTGTCAAGCTGTGCCCCAGCAGCAGAGATGTGTCACTGGCGCGTGCAGATCTCTGCGTTGACCTAAGGCCCAGAGCACACAGAATGGTTTGTGTTGGAAGGGACTTCCAGAGGTCATCAGGGCAGTGAGCAAGGACATCCCCCTCTAGATCAGGTTGCTCAGAGCCTTGTCGAGCCTGACCTTGAATATCTCCCCAGGCAACCTGTTCCAGTGTTCCACCACACTCATGGTAAAGAACTTGTTCCTAACATCCAACCTAAATATCCTTTAATTTCAAACCACCGTCCCTCATCCTATCCCTGCAGGCCTTTGCAAACAGTCCCTCTGCAGCCTTCTTACAGCCCCCTTCAGATACTGAAAGGCTGCTATTAGGTCTGCCTGGAGCCTTCTCTTTTCCAGGCTGAACAACCCCAGCTCCCTCAGCCTGTCCGTGCAGAAGAGGTGTTCCAGCCCCCCCACTCATCTTCATGAGTTCATCATCACCTGGGAGAGTGCATCCATTCAGAATTATGGGACTGTGACTTAAGTGCAAAAAAAATATCCTTGGTCTTAATATATTGGGAGCCCTTCAGCTTTTACTAAAGCTGGTTTATTCACCATGCCTGAAACTGGCCACACATACAAAGAGCTGCTGTGTGGCTAAGAGAATTTCACATGAAGGAATGCATCAGCAGGAAGAGTTCTGGCAACCCTTGATCTATACTGATGTGATCAACAAGAGATTTTTTTATTGCTCATGCAGGAGGATCAGCCATTCTGAACAGCAGCAGCTGCACCAGCAATCTAGACAATTAGTCAGAAGTACTGATTTGTCTCAGAGCAAATAGCTACTCAGGAAAAGAACTGCAAATCACAAATTACTGAATATAAATAAATTGCAAACAATGACACAAATTTATCTTAAGCAGAGGTAGCTGACTGGAAGATCAGATCCCAGAAACCCTAGAATGGTTTGAGTTGGAAATGACCTCTAAAGGTGATCCAGTCCAAACCCTCCTGCAGTCAGCAGGGACATCCTCTCCTAGATCAGCTTTTTTCAGAGCCTTGTCCAGCCTGACCTTGAATATCTCCAAGGATGGAGCCTCAACTACCTCCCTGGGCAACCAGTTCCAGTGTTCTTCCACCCTCATGGTGCAGAACTTGTTCCTAACATCCAGCCTAAAACTGCTCTTCTCTAATTTCAAGCCATTGCCCCCTTTGACAGTCCCTCTGCAGCCTTCTTGTAGGCCCCCTTCAGATATTGAAATGTAGCTATAAGATCTGCCTGGAGCCTTCTCTTCTTCAGGCTGAACAACCTCAGCTCTTGCAGGAAATCTCAGAAACAGGTGGTTTGAGGGTCCTCTTCATATACAGCTGATGGAAAAATGATTGTACACATTCAATACCCAGCTATTTGTCTGTTCAGTCTGCTTTCAGTGAGGTTTGCCATGCCTTCTTCACTTGGTCTGAGTAAATGACTACAATGTAAAGACTAACTGCAGGTGGTGTGAGTTTGGTATCAACTCAAGCTTACATTCACACGTCATCATTTACAACTATCACTATGTTTGTCATCTCCAAAGGTATTCTTTAGCCTCAAGGCACACTCCAGGTAACTCTCTATGAATACAAGAATCAGTACTTCAGTGGCTCACATCTCAAGAAGCAAAAAAATCTGTGGGGAGCATTACAAATGGAGATGCTGGGCACAGGTGGTAATTTACTCCAGGTGTATAACAAACACACAAACTGTGCTACCTCAATGTGTTAAACAAGGCAGGAACTGGAAACTTTACTGAAGAGCATCTTTTTCCAGGCCACCATTAGCATTATTTATTAAAACTACTGAACCCTCTGATGGCAACTATAAAATAGTTTTTTTTTCTTTTTAAGTATTTCAGAAATGTTATGTAAAGCATCTACTAATATTATGTAACCAATTCAGTGGTGCAATGTGATGGAAAAAACCAGTTAGCTGGAAGCCAGATAATGAGCATTTCATATCTCAAACAATTAAGAAGCTTGGTAGTAGACACACAAATGGCTTTTTTGTTTCCAGTGCAAGCCATCAAATATCTTTGTATTTTCACACACAAATTAATATTCTGGGAGTAGCACACAGTCCTCCCCAAAGTTATGTATTACTAAAGCAAAGGTTCTAGGCATCATTTAGTAGACCCAGTTTGAAGCTTTTTGAAAGCAAATCTGGAAAGACAAGGCTAGCAAGCTGGTACACATTGGTCAGCCAGGGCTAAGACACACTTTCAGCTTCTAGCTGCCCTCCTCAAGGCCAAACTGTGGCTCTGCATCTGGATGTGGGACACTGTCTGGGTTCCCCAGGTCCCAAACCTCCTGGGAGCTACATAGGTGCCACCTCAATTCCATGGTGGGACCCAAGGTGCCACACCAGCCCTCATCCTCAGCCCTTCAGGGCTCTGCCTGGAAGATGCTGGTACCACGCAGCACAGGATGGAAAGGACTTTGGCTGAGCCTGTCTTGGGGGTAGCAGAACCCAGGGCCAGCTGCCATGGACACCCAAATGGGAGTCACCACTTCTCTCTTCCCTGTCAGAAATCTGACAGACTTTCATATTTTTTTTCCCAGTGAGAAATGTGCTGCAGTTCATCAGAAAACATCCACTACACTTCTGTCTCCTGTCCAAATCCTCTCACTCAGTCTTCAAGTGAGGCTCTAGGTACCAAAGAAGAGCCACAGCTGGCTACTGGAAGCTCTGATGGTTCACAAATCTTGCTCTTTCATTCAACCTGTTTTCTTGTATAGTCACATTTAGGTTTCTGAACAATTCTTCCAACTTCCTTTTGTGCTGGCACATAAATATCTATAGTTTTAATGCCATGTTTCCCCTCCCAGGTTATATCCACATGAATCTCTTTAAATCAAGGGCTCCATTCTTTCCTGAAGTATTTTGTTGATGCAGTTGTCAATGACATTTAAGTCAGAGAAAAAAAGGAAACAAAGTGTCATATATTTAACATTTGGGAAGGTGAAACAAAACCAAAAACAAACCTCAAGCAACCTGGGGAAAGGAGGATGTTACAGTATGTGGGAAGGAAAGGCACTGGCTACTTCTCCAAAATATAATAAGATCCTACTGGAAAAATTTGTTTACTGGTACACTGACTTACAGTTATCCTAATATAGTGTAGACATCTGTCACTGGGCAGCTCATACTTTTTTTGCCAACTGCTCTACCATCCTAAAATCGTCTGAAATGACCCTCAGTTGCTCCACAACTTTAATTTAAAAGGTGAACAATGACTCGCAACTGAAAACCACAGCTCTGCTATGCTCAACAGGATGCTTTTCCACCCAGACATCAAAATATTTATCATAGAATAATTTTGGTTAGAAAAGACCTTTAAGATAAACAAGTCCAACCATCATCTAACTCTACCAAGCCCACTGCTAAACCACATCTCTTAGCACCACCTTAATGCCTCTTGTAAACTCCTCCAGGGATGGGGATTCAACCATCTCCCTGTGAGCCTATTCCAATGTTTAGTAACTCTTTGTATGACTGTTCCTCTAACAACACACATCCCTACACATTCACTGCTGACATGGCCAATACCTTCCCAACAATTTAGTAAGTCTGACAAATAATATGCAATTCCATTGCTGAGTTTTCCCATTTTCAGGCTTTTTTTCCTGATACCACTGGATGCTCTGACTGCTGGCTTAATCAGATGTGAGGTTTGAAGAAAAGCATTGCAGAGTCAGTGATAAAAAGCTTTGCTGCTCTGTTGGTATGAGAACACAGTGGAACTGAGGTGCTGCCTGCCAGTCAGACACTCCCATGGTGTGCTTTGGAGAGGGGAGGTGGCACTGCAGGTGTGACATAAACACTTTTCTTCCAGGTACTGCAATAACCTTGACATACAGAAAGTGTTTTGTTGACAAACACACACAGATTTCCCCTATGCAGAGAGCAGAACACAGTTACTGTTCGTAAGTGGAGCAGATCTCATATTAGGAGTAGATAAAACATGCCCTCAAGCAAAATTCCTCCCAATATGTCATCCTTGAGTGGATGCATTCAACTTTTCCCACAACTTCTGAGTGGCAGCTCCCACATTTATGTCTGTCAAAATCAGCACCACAGGGGAACAGAAAAGCAGATTCTGCAGAGCTGGAGTCCTTTCTAAATGTACTTCCCAGGCATGCTTCATGAAAAGCTATCTAGAAGAAGCCAATTAAGTAAATAAAAATAGCATTGGGTCTAAGTTCAGCATAGCTTTCTCATTGACTCAAGGGAAGAAAGATCAGACTCCCACTTGCAATTACCACACTAAACGCGAGAGGTGTCTCATACCATCTTCCTTTTAACTGCTGTTTATAGAGGGTGCTAAATGTCAATGAATAAAGTTCCAGCAGTGTTTTCTCTCATCAGGTGGTGCCATCATTAGTACAAAATGAGCCAACATCAAATACAGCCTGTTCTTGCAGCCTGATGCTTCAAAAGCTCTTAGTAAATAGTCACTTGGAGCAGCAGGGCAGAAGAGGCACACAATGAATGTGTGTGGCTTGGGATTACTGAGTTCTCTCTTATCTTTCCTCCTCTCAGTTCTGTCTAAATGAAACTTCCTTTGGAAAGCTGGATTTGCATTTGTGCAAATTCAAAGCAGCATACCACAAACAGTAACACAGATGAGATCACTCTCACGTGTCCCAGACAAAATCCAAGAGAACAATGACAGCTGAAGAAGAGGAGAAGGACAGATAGAGGCAAGGTGCCCTTTGGGGCTATGACATACTGCAAATCAGCAGTAGGTTGAATGTACCTGGAATGAGCTCTCCAAAGGCTGAGAGGTTTGAAATTCAAGCCAAGAGTTTATTCAAATGAAAGCTAGAAACTTAACTTTTAAAGGGGAGAAAAATTCAAGGCAAGCATGGAAGGCAGAGCAGTTCCACTTCCAGGGCATGACCCTGTGGCCTTTTAAGAGGCTATAACATAGAGCACACACAAATGAAGCCAGTGCCACCAGTCAAAGGGATGCTGATAGGAGGTTTTGCTAAAGATATTTCCTGAACTTCAGACCTCAGATCTCCACCCCATCTTTTCCCAATCTGGAAAGAGCTTTGTTGCAACTTGTATCCAAGTTATTGACACAATCGTATTTCTCAGCCACTTCAGAAGATCTGACAGAGTCACAGTTTCACAGATTGCATTGGGTTGGAAGGGACCCTCCAAGGTCACCTTGTCCAACCTCTCTGCAGTCAGCAGGAACACCTCCAACTAGATCAGGCTGCCCAGGCTCACATAAGTCTGATCTTGAACATCTCCAGGGATGGGGTCTCAACCACATCCCTGGGCAATCTGTTCCAGTATCTCACCACTCTCGTTGTGAAGAACTTCTTCCTGATGTCCAAACTAAATCTCCCAGTTTCAAACTACTGTCCCTGGTCCTATCACTCCAAGCCCTTCTAAGCAGTCCTTCCCCAGCCTTCCGGTAGGTCCCCTTTAGATATTGAAATGTAGCCCTAAGGTCTCCCCAGAGCCTTCTCTTCTTCAGGCTGAACAGCTCAAATTCTTTCAGCTTGTCTTTGTAGGTGAGGTGCTCCAGTCCTCTGATCATCTTGGGGGCCCTCCCCTGAACCTGCTCCACCAGATCCATATCTCTATATCTCCTTTGTTGTTGTTCCTGCCTATCCAGCAGTGATAAGGAAAAAAAGCTGTAGGGGAGAAAACAAAACCTCACCACCTTTTATTACCTCATTTCAGATACACCATCAGTTTCCACAGGCAACCTTGCTTGAGTGCTTCAAACTAGCTTCACAGGACTGTTTCTAGGAGAAGATGCCCTGTGTGCTAAGAATCTTATTTCTCAGGTAGCCTTCCAGAGCAGTTTCTTCTCTTCACTTTTCCACTAACATCTGCTCCTGAGAAGCTCCCTACAGCTAGGGAAGCAGCATAACACCAAACAGTCATGTGAGGGAACCTGGACTTCACAGCAGACTGCTTCTTGCTCAGGCAAGCACTGATGGCAGCATTGCCTCCCAGATTCACACAGACAAGAAGAAACCTCTTTACCTATGAACCTCAACTTAGTTCTACCTCTGCATGTCACAGCTACAACCATATCCCCAAACTAATCCATATTCTGAGCAGAACAGGTAAGAGCAATTATAGAAAAAGGGCTAATACACATTAAATTACAATTTTTCTACCTCTCTTTAGCTGTTGCCAAAGACAGACACAGGAGTCTCAATTTCAGGAAGCCTGAGGCCAAAAGTTGATAAAACAACTGCAAATGCAGCGTGATTCTGTTGTGCTGAGGAACACAAATCATCATAATGCCAGTTAAATTTTAAATAGAACTCAGGGAGGTCAATATCAGAATTCTGATATCAGCTGTTGCTTTGTCAGAAGCCCATTACCAGATGGCTTATTCAGTGCCCTGTGGTAGGTTTTAGCAGAGCTGTGAATAGAAGCAGATCTGAAGCATCCTAGTCAAAAAAACGCACACACTTGGCTGCCTAGCAGCGCAGAGATGTAGGACTCATAGTTCTCGTTTGTCTTTTAATAAACAGAAGCTTTATCCTAGGATTACCAAGCACTATGACAGTAATTAAGAAAGGGTTTCCTCAAAGCACAAATGTGAATTGGGCACCTGTTAGTTTGCAAGAGATACCAAATGCCTGATTGCTCTCTTTGCTTCAGTGAATCTCTTCCGATCCCACAAGCCATGGGATTCGTGGTGCTGTTTTTCAGCTGGGGAAAGTGCACCTCAGTCATGACAATCTCCTGGGGTTTGATCCCTGCCTAAATGTACCTTATAATGAAGGCAGGACTTGGGATTTTTGGTCAATGAAGAAACAGATGAAAGGAGCTTTAATGTCGTGTTGGAACACATGAAAAACCAGCTGCAGCAAACAAGAGGACAATTGGTTCTCCAAGCCTAGAGCTCACAGGGGGTAAGAAGCAATGAGCTTGCATTACAAAATGGGAGATTTAGTGTAGTGATTACAAAAAAATTGCTTCCCAACAATGAAAATAATCCATCAGAATGGTTTCACAGAGGTGACTGTGAAGACTGCCTCCTTCAGCAAACTTCCTGAACAAATACTAAATAAATAATTTTTATGTAGTTCAAGTCAGACTTAACCAGCCCTTGGGACAGGAGAAAGGACTTGATAGTCTCTTCAGGTTCCTTTTTTAGCACTAGCCATGCATTGAGCTCAATAACTGCTATCAAGAAAAATGATTTATAATCCTTGTGGACCCATCATCACACCCACAAAGAGATCAGCAAACCAACAGACATCCCATGGACAAAGTAAAACACTATGTAAGCAACACATGCAAACATGGCAGCCCAGCTTGGCTAGCAGCATGTTTGGAGGAAACCTGCTGCTTACATTGCTCACTGCTTACACTGACCACTGCTTTTACATTGCCCACTGCTCCTGGAGTTTTTTTGTGCATGAAGATGCGCCTGTAAAAGATGTTCTTTCTGTGCTGCATTTCAGGGTGCACAGAATTGGCAAGGCAACTAGCAATAAGAGGTGAGCTTATGCCACTGTTGTTCTTGGCCACATGAGAGCATCTGTGATGGTTTGTTTCCTGTCTCACACTCCTTCATTAGGTAAGTGCCTGATCATGACTTTGATGCATACTGCAAAGAGATACCAAACACCTTTGCCACTCTAGCAAAACGAGTATCCTGTTAGCTGTGTCCCTCTTTCATGGAGAACACTACTCCAGCAAGGTTGGAAGACCTTCTTCAAGGAGATAACAGAATTACTGCAACTGTTCAAAGGGAAGGGGAGGCAATGCCATTCATATCTTTGCCTATCCTTAGTCATCACAACCTTCATCTTACATTCTTCTGTCTCCCTGTAGCTGCTGGCAATGCCACCCTCTCTCATCCAGCTGTTACTCCTTGTGACCCTCAGCAGGCTCCATAGTCATCCTTGTCAATCAGCACTAGTGAAGCACACTAAAAAAACCAGCAGGATAGAAGCCCAGCACTAGGATTTAGGACTAAGTGTGATAACTGAAGAGTAAGCTTTACTAGATGGAGTGTGGGAAGTCAGTAAGAAGACACTGCAGGCAGTCTGAGGAAGGTGGTTTGGAGTCTTGCTGTTTAATTGATGTTCCACCTGTGGTTCTTACTGCTTTCTGGAAAATGGTAGAAATGGGAGCAGGTAAGGCTTGAAAGCAAAACTAAGCAGAGCATAATTGCTGGGATGGCCCTCAGGGATAGTTATTCTCCCCTTCCTTAGCAAAGCCATGATCTCTGCTGTAAGTGTGTGTGGCAGTGCTTTCCCTGAGGCTGCTCCTGCTCTAGGGAAGTGCAGTGCCTTAGCTAGAAGCACTCCCTGGAGTTTTGAAAAGAAGCAGAACACTACATGATGTGTGTGTAATGACAGCAAGAACTGAGAGATGCTTTTACTGCTTAGTAATGTGAGCTAAGGCACCCAAGTGCTTCAGAGTTGATTAATATGCATGTGTGAGCAGCACTAGGTATCTTATCTCAGCCTAAAGGGGGCCAGCACAAGTTCAGCACAGTAATTAAACCTCTTTTTGGTACTAGCCCAAAAATATGTATAGGGCAAATCAATTTTCTCCATCTTGAAGCATTCGCTTGCCATTCAGCCATACAAGAATTTGTATCAGAAGAATGATACAGATGGAAGAAACTTGGTTTTCCCCAACACACCATTCATTTTCTTTTCATTTGTGATTCTCCATCAATTTTATACACAGAAACCCCATCTTATCTAGTGGAAAATGGGAACCATCTTTTTCTGGCTCTCCACTAGCCTACAAAATCACTGTTCTTTCAGAGGTAATTTATAGACCTCAGAACTCCCCAGCATTTCTGTCAATTTATTCTTCCTCTTAATTAAAGAACTTGAGATCCAATTTCCTATCTGCCTACAGACTTTTATACATCATATCCCTGGTAAGTGAGAGGCTGTTTAGTAATATGAAACCAACTGGATTTTCATTTTTGACATTACATCCATATATCCATTACATTACATCCATATATAATTATTAAACCTTGATGTGACCAGCAAATGTGTTTAGAACTGAACACTGAAAGAGGAAGAAGTTTCCTAGATATTGGTTTCAGCATATTTTTAGTCTCATCAATTCTGATTGAAAAGGTAGAATAAGAACTGATAGCTAGAAATAAAAGCCAGAACACTTCAAACTAGGAAGAGGGCAAAATTTTGCCAACATTTTCAATGGAGGTAACTACCAGTTAGAAAGAAATCACTGGAGAAAGTGACAAAATCATTACAAATGTAATTTCCACATAGTTCTGAATGCTCCTCTGGAGAGTGAAAGTTGCTAAACATGTTATTTAGCTTGACTCAGACCTCTACTAGGCAAAATTTTGCCCCCTGTTACTCAGGAGATCAGATTAGGTGGAAACCATGGCAAGGCCAGAATATATTATTACTACCATTTGCAGATCACAGGTGACCTTTCATTTAAGAAAAAGGAACATTCAGCCACCAGAAGCTAGATCTAGGGGCTGCACTGGAGTGTGCTGTGTTGTGTGTGTATAAGTCATGCATCTATAATTCCTGTTTACATTCACAGAATGGTCTGGGTTGGAAGGAGTCTCCAAAGGTCACCTAGTCCAACCCCCTCTGCAGTCAGCAGGAGCATCCTCAACTAGATCAGGCTGCCCAGAGCCCTCTGAAGCACCACCTTGAATAGCTCCAGGCATGGGACCTCAACTACCGCCCTGCGCAACCGAAGTTCTACCACCCTGATGGTGCAGAACTTCTTCCTCTCATCCAATCTAAATCTGCTCTTCTCTCATTTCAAACCATTGCCCCTTGTCCTGTCACTGCAGGCCTTTGAAAACAGTCCCTCTGCAGCCTTTTTCGAGCCCCCTTCAAGTACCAGAAGGCTGCTATTAGGTGTCCCAAGAACCTTCTCCAGGCTGAACAACTCCAGCTCCCTCAGCCTGTCCCAACAGCAGAGGTACTCCAACCCCTGGATCATTTTTGTGACCCTCCTCTGGACTTGCTCCATCAGGTCCATGTCCTTCCAGTTCATTTTTATTACCTGTCCTTTTGTTTGGAAAGAAACCTGTTTCTTAGATAGCAAACACATGCATTTGCCATCCCTGTGATTTCACCATTCATTTAAATGGGACCAAAATTCATGCTACAGGGCTAATCCTCTGAACTGTTGAGCTCAGTGAGGGACAAGGTGATGCTGAATGCTTTCCTTTTCTGAGCACAGCTCTAACCAGGGAAAACTTGGTTTTAAACATGAAGGGGGGGGTCCTTTGGGGGGAATAAAAGAAGTTGTGTTTTTTTTCCAAATCATTTAGTGTGAAGAGAAAAAAATTTTTTAAAATCACTGTAAGAAGACTATTGCAGGGAAAACCTGACATTTTATGAATTTCTTTCTGAATGTCCTTATTTTGCTTTCCTTCTCATTGCCATGACTATTAAAATCAAGCTACACAAGCAGCCATGCACAACAAGCTGCTGAGGAATCAAAGTGGCAAAGGGATGATGTGTTATAGCCAGCTAATACCTTGGGCCTGTGTAGGCACAAGAGACACCCTTCTGCCCATCTTAAACACGAGGAAAAAGTTTAAGTCTCCTTCTTGGAGAATTTCACAACCCACCCAGACATGTTCCTGTGCAACCTGCCCTAGGTGAACCTACTTTAGCAAGGATCTTGGACTAGATGGTGTCCAGAGGTCCCTTCCAACCCCTACCATTTTGGGAATTACCAGCAACCCAGAGTGAAATGTCTTGATTTCTTTGCTGCTCTTACAAAAACAGTTTAAGGGCTAATGTTTGCCATGTGTCAGCTCAATCATTCTATTACCATGTCTTTAAAATTGTGAAGGCTGCTGATTTGCACTGACTGAAGTTTCTTTTCCTGCATGAAAGCCTCCTGTCTGTATCATAATTGAAACCTTCTGTTCCTGTACCACACAATGGTGTCAAACCATGCATCAGGTGCTTTTGATAACAAAATAAGGACAACAGTTTGGTCCTCCAGAGAGATGAAAGAGCTCCTGTCACATCCCCACAAATCTCACTCCTGTAACAGGTTCTAGATATACCATGCACATCTCTAGTGGCTCAGATGGTTACCTATGGTAACAATTATTTACCTCTTGAGCTAAGAAATCCCTTACAAGACGATCAGATTTTAAAACAACCTGGCACAGTCATAACATTGTCTCTGTTGTAAGCCTTAGGAAAGTTTGAATAAACAAAACAAAAATGTGATAGAGCAGTTTTGGTTGGAAAAGATCTTGAGGATGATCATGTGCAGTTGTTAACCTAGCACAGCCAAGTCCGCCACTAACCCATGTCCTTAAGCACCACATCCACACAGCTTTTAAATACCTCCAGGGATAGTGAATCAACCACTTCTCTGGCCAGCCTCTTCCAGTTCTTAACAACCTTTTCATGGATAATTTTTTCCTAATATCCAATCTAAACCTCCTCTGGCACTATTTGAAGTAATTTCCCTCTTGTTCTGTCACTTTTTAGTTGGGAGAAGAGACCAAACTCCACCTCACTCCAACCTCCTTTCAGGGAGTTATAGAGAGCAATGAGGTCTCCTATCAGCCTCCTTTTCTCCAGACTAAATAACACAAATTCCCTCAGCTGCTCCTCATAATCCTTATGCTCTACACCCTTCACCAGCTTTATTTTTCCCTACAATTCTGTGATTTCCAGTCACTGTTGCTTAATAACTCACCTAGAATGGCATGGAAGACTTATCTCTGTAGTTAAAGCAGAATAATTTAAAGTTATGATAAAGCAATAATTTCCACTGTAACATTAAATGTTCTTTCACACACTGAGGAGAATGATTCATTTGCTCTCTATTTTCCCTTTTAGGTGGTTTGTACTATCAATAAATTAGGCTTACAGCTATTTGCATGTACAATTGGTCTTCTCAATCTGGGCTGTTGAGAACAAGCCTTGTCTCTTTCTCTGTGTAGCAAGCAGACATTTCTCTTTTCCTCTGCTTTAATTTGGTTTAGTAGACAACTTACATTTTGGTGTTAGAGTGATTGAATGGTTACTTGGATTTTAGAAAAGGCTGGTTGGGGTGAGACTGAGCCTGAGGCATCTCAGGGTTTAGTTTTACTCCTTAACTCAACACTACAGTGCAGCTCTGACTTTACACCAAGGATTCATTAGCAAAACATGGATCTCAGTGCATGTCCCTTACCTCTGGGGAGAAATAACAACAGGCACCAGCAGAGGCTAGGGGCTGCCCTGCTGGAAAGCAGCTCCACAGGGAAAGATCTTGGAGTGCTGGTGGACAGCAAGTTCTCCATGGAACAACAATGTGCTCTGGTGGCCAAGAGAGCCAATGGGATCCTGGGATGTATCAAGAAAGGTGTCCAGCAGGTCTAGGGAAGTTCTTCTACCTCTCTGCCCTGCCCTGCAGAGACCACGCCTTGAATACTGTGTCCAGCTTCAGGTTCCCCAGTTCAAGAGAGACAGAGACCTGCTGGAGAGAATCCAACAGAGAGCCAGGAGGATGATTAGGGGACTTGAGCATCTCCCCNGGACTACCTTAAGTGATCCTGCTCTGGCAAGGGGGGTTGGACCTGATGATCTCTTGAGGTCCCTTCCAACCTCTGATATACTGTGAGACTGTGATCTGTATTTCATCATGCTTCACCTTGCCTGTTACTTCTCTTTCACACTTGGGACAGCAGGACCAAAAAGGATGCCCAAGCAACACTGAAAATGCTCAAACTCTCTTGTTAAAAATGAGTTGGGCACACAGGTCATACCACAGCTCCATTTCAGCTATGCCCAAGCAAATAATGACATTGCTGGAGAGAAAAAATAAAAAGACCACAAACCAAAACCAAAGCAGTGTGGGGATACAGTGGCAATCTGGAGCTGTTCCACCAGGCAAGCTTGTCAGGAAGATTCTAAATGAGGTCCATGCAGACAGGAGTAAAAGATGAGAGAAAAAATTAAGCTGGCACACTTAGAATTCTATGCCAGTAAATTCCCTCAGGTTTCTGAAAGAAAGAAGAAATTATCTCACCACCAGCTGAATAACATTATTAGAGAGAAGCACCATTGTGCTACAGCTGTCTTTTAGGAGCAGCAAAAAATTCAGAAATAGTGATACTGAAGAGCATCAAATGTGTCTTGGACTGAAGGAGGGAAGGGATGAGAGGGAAACTGTCAGTTTGGGTTTTTTTCTCTGCAGGGAAGTGGTAGCACAAAATATTTAGAGAACAAAAATCAGCACAATTACTCTATTATTATTCTTTTTTAAACATACTTTGACACAACATCATCCTCTCAGGCTCTATTTTTGAGCTAACCTAGGAAGATTATTTTTTCTCTCTTGATTATCACAGCCATCTACCAAGCAATACACCAGGAAACCCATGGATAAAAACAAGTCAGGTAAAGAAGCAGTGCTCAGTACAAATGATTTCAGGGTAAGGTGTTCAGCTGAGTTTCAGGACATGCCTAGTTAGTGGAAAGCAGCACATCATCTGTAACTACAGGAAAATTCATATATTTAGTTAGAAGCAGGTTGTTGTTTTTTTCCTAAGTGTTTTTAATGGGACAAGAATGTCACCAGGCTGTATTTCTATCCCCTGACTCAAGTGCCCCTTCACTGGAAAGCATCCTGGATTCCTTATGATTCATGCCAGCCCACTCCAGCATACCCCTGTCCTGCTGCAGTGCACTATAGGTACATTTTATTTTCCAAAAATATTCAGCAATCAGGAATCTGAAAGAGAATTCTGAGAACCCGTTGCAATTTCATGGAACCCGTTGCAATTTCATGGACTCATCATTCAGGTTAGAAAAGACCCTTGGGATCAATAGGTGCAGCCATCAACCTGCTCTACAGCAAGTTCACCACTAAACCACATCACTAAGCACCACATCTAAATGACCTGTAAACACCTCCAGGGATGGTGACTCCACCACCTCCCTGGGCAGTCTGTTCCAGTGCCTGACCACTTTTTCAAGAAAAAAAATTTTCCTCATGTCCAGCTTAAACCTCCCCTGGAGCAGCTTGAGGCTGTTCCCTCTTGTTCTATCACTGACTACCTGGGAGAAAAGACCAACACTTACCTCTCTGTTATCCTGTCAGGGAGGTGTAGAGGGTGACAAGATGTCCCCTCAGCCTTCTCTTCCTCAAACTAAATAGCTTCAGTTCCCTCAGCTGCTATTCATCAAACTCATTCTCCAGGCCCTTCACCAGCTTAATTTGCACCTGCTCCAGCACCTCAACCTCTTTCTTGTAGTGAGGTGCCCAAAACTGAATGCAGCACTCAAGGTGTTGCCTCACCAATGCTGAGGACAGGGGGACAATTTCCCACCAACTACCAGACCTTTTGCTCCTCTTTTAACTGTGAAATCAGCAGTGGTTAATGCTTTACAAACTTGTGCAAGCTCACCCATGAAAGCAAAGACAGATTGGCTACAGTTTGTCTCCTGAATCAGGAGGAAGGGGATACAGCTATTACCAACTGAATAAAACAAATCAGGTTTTTGTCAGCTCTCTGTGTGTTCCCTGACACCCAAGTTGATGGAATGGATATGCCACACTCTCACTAAAGGGAAGCTTTCATTAGGGACTTTGTAATTAGGGAATTTTCCTACTTCAATTACAACTACTGCCACGAAGATTAGATCCCATGCTTGCAAGCATGATTAATAAGACAAGGAGACTGCAAGTCTTATCATCCTACTGCCTGCTGTCATCTGTGGGCAATCAAAGCACATTATCACAGCTCAGGGAGGAAGGTGGAGGTTTCACCATCTGATTAGCTTGCCTTCTCTTGCAGGTCTGTGAAACGACCAGCTAATCAGAACATAAAACCATAAAAAAGCCATTATCTGGGGTCAGGCAGGGAGGTAAGAGCAGGATGAAGAAAATACAGCAACAATGTTGTAGTAGATCTAGGACATAAGAAGCAGGAATGGCATTGGCATGAGGGCTGTCATGCTTTGCTGGGTGTTAATTGAATGCTTGATATGTTCCCCAAGTATGTTTTCCACTTGGCATGGCAATTAATTTGTGCCCATTGTTCCCATCTCCAAGTGTCTGCTTTTCACCACAACAAACCACCTGCATAGCTCTAGGCCAAACTAATATGAATTCTATGATTCCGTGAATTACCAAAATAATTGTAATTTACCTATTTAGACAATTGCTGTTAACTGTCTGACTGCTGACAAAGTTTCCTACTTTTGATTACCCCAGCAGCCAGGCTGGCACAGCTGACTGATTGCTGTATGAATGATGTGGTTTACATCAAGGTTCACACTGCATGAAAAAGAGAGAGCATTCACGAGAGCTTGATTAGCCAAAAGTAAATAGCCAAAGGACCACCATGGAGACAATCAAACAAGCCAAATCAAAATGTGGGTTTTGTTTGGTTTGGGGTTTTTTTTTGTTGTTGTTTTGTTTTGGTTTTTTTACTTCATCACTGACTCTGTGCCATGACTCTGTGAGGGAATATATAAATTCTTGGACAGAATGTTCCATACATACTGAAAGAGTATAAAATTGCTTGTGCTGAAGCATGGGCTGGGTTCCAAGCTCTGATATTTGCCTATAATAGTGCATATCTGCTGTGGCTGAGAACTTTAAATTGAAGAGGAAACCCACTCAGAGAAAGTGTCTACATTTTTACTCGGTGCCTTGATCAGGTTTTGAAGTCCAGGCTTAGTCTGTGGAGCAATGCTGCAATCTAAACATCCCTATTACAGTTGACATCACATGTAAATCATAAAATCATAGAATGGTTTGGGTTGGCAGAGATCACTAAAATCATTTAGTTCCAACCCCCCCTGCCATGGGCAGGGATACCTTCAACCTGGCCTTGAACACCTCCAGGAGGGGTCATCCACAACCTCCCTGGGCAGCCTGTTCCAGTGTCTCACCATCCTCACTGCAAAGAATTTCTTCCTAATCTCCAGTCTCAATCTGTCCTCCTCAAGCTTCAATCCATTCACTCTCATCCTGTCACTACAAGCCTTTGGAAAAAAGTCCCTTCCTGGCTTTCTTGTTGGCCCCCTTCAGGTACTGGAGGCTGCTTTAAAGTCTCCCTGCAACCTGCTCTTCTCCAGGCTAAACAGTCCCACCTCTCCCAGCTTGTCCTCACAGGGGAGGTTCTCCAGCCCTCTGATCATCTTTGTGGCTTCTCTGGACCTGCTCCAGCAGCTCCATGTCCCTCTTATGCTGGGGGCACCAGAACTGGAGGCAGTGCTGCAGGTGGGGTCTCAGCAGAGCAGAGCGGAGCAGTGCAGAGCAGTGCAGTGCAGAGCAAAGGGGCAGAATCCCCTCCCTGTGCTGCTGCTCTCCCTGCTTTGGATGCAGCCCAGCACACAGCTGCCTTCTGGGCTGCCAATGACCATTCCTGGCTCAGGGGGAGTTTGTCACCAACTGACACCTCCGAGTCCTTCTCCTCAAGGCTGCTCTCCAGCCACTCCTCACCCATCACATATTTGTGCCTGGGGTTGCCCTGGCCCAGGTGCAGGACCTTGCACTTGGCCTTGTTGAACTTGATGAGGCTGCCTTGGCCCCAGCTCTCCAGCCTGTCCAAGTCCCTCTGGATAGATCCCTTTGCTCCAGCATATCCTCTGGGCTACACAGCTTGGTGTCATCTGGGTACTTGCTGAGGCTGCCTCGATCCCACTGTCCATGTCTCTGACTAAGTAAACCTCACTCCCAAGCCATCCTGTCACTGCAGTTATAAGTGTTAAACACCTTCTGTAAGCTTCTCTAGCTAATTTACAGCCTCCTATTTTGCACAGGCCTCAGCTCATCAGATGTCTGATTTAATTGTAATATATTAGTTTAATCCATTTTTCAGTACTACCTGAAAATACATACAGGCGGGATTTACAATCTCAACTGTTATCATCTGAGCATTCAGAAATCCTCAGAGAGGACAGAATTCTACCTCTTCTGCTATTTGCAGCTACAGCAAAAAGAAAAAAAATCTCAACCCCAAGAGCTATAAAATTACCTGCTGACATTCCAATTTCTTTGTGAATTTCAGAGTCAGAAAAATTTAATACTTCAACAAATCAAAAATTATCTCTGTGCAGGGAGTGCAGAAGCAGACAGGAGCACTGGGGCTGGCTGCTCCTCCTTGCCCACACAGGGACCTGCTGGTGTAGCCACACAGCAGTGTGCAGGCTGAAAGGAGAGGCTTTGGGCACGAGCTGTGGAAGAGGTGAAGATTCCATCTCCCTGCAGACCAAACTCAGAGACTGGGGAACTATTTCACTTTGAATTGCTGGAAGGAGCAAAAAGGAATTGTAGACTCCATACACCCCAGCAGAACATTGCCAGCAGAGGTGGTGCAGGTCTACTGGTGAAAACTTTGTATGCCAGCACTTGTATTTCAGGATGTTAGGGGGCTATCTTACTTTACTTCAGATCCCTTTCCAAACAACACACAAGAAACCAGAAGAGGTTCATGCTCCTCTGTGGGACACTACCTTGTATGTGTCAGCTCATTCAGGGAAGGAAACCAACAAAAAACTGCTCTCCATCCTAGGTAGGTCTGGAGACATAAAAAACATGAGGAGGAATGAGAGGGGAGGGAATAACAAAACAAACACAACATAAAAGGCAAGACTCCAGGGAGCTGTAAAAATGTGTTCTGTTGAAAGTTGTCTCTTGGGTACAGAAGAGAGCATGTGAAGGTGTGGCATCTGGCCTCTAGGATATATCCTTGATTGTTAGAGACCAAGAGCCAGGTGCTTCTCCCATCCTACCAGCAATGCCTTGAGAACAATAATGGCTTTCCTCTCTAAATTCTTTCTACTGCCTCGAAATACTCTGCAGCCCACAAAGTAAAGCACAAATGGGGTTCCACCAGGCCACCAGTCTTTCTGGAAGCAGCATGCTCTCCCACAGAGCTATGCATGATAGTTTTCCTTCCCCAGGCTGAGCAGCCCCAATTCTTACAGCCTGTCTCCAAAGGAGAGGTGTTCCACTTCCACAAAGCCACTTCTGTAACCACTTTCACTTATTCAGAACCACATTTTAGAGGGGAGAGGAGAGTAAGTGCTGCAGGAAGTCATTGTGGTGTGGATCCTGTTGCACTGCTCCTATGAGAAAGAGGTTTTGGTCTCAGCAAAATAACCTTGCAACAGCCTGGAGTAAGGAAAAGCAATCTGGACCTGGGTGTAGCTTTGATTTCATTAGGTTGTGCTGGGGTTACACCAAAATAAATATTTTGCTACTGTTTTCTCCACTTCTGCAAACCCAACACAATCAAGGAAGAAAAGACAATGGATTAACTTATCCATTTCAAGAATGAAACCCTGCCACTCACATGTCTCTGTTTAGGGACTGTTTTAGAGCAGAGCCAGGCTACTCCAATTCACCTCTTTCTGATCCTGCCACACTCTCATGTAAGGTGGTTTCAGCTGGCAGAAGTTACTGATGTTGGCTCTGCAGAGAGCTGTGCTCTCCCTGGCAAAGATCTCTGACACTCTGAGTAGGAACAGAGCTCTGGTGCAGGCACCAGCAGCTGACACATGGCAAGAGCCCTGCCTGGTCTTGCCAGCTTTGAACAACGTCCAGGCAGTTTTCACCAAGTCAACATCTGTGCTCTAAACATTTAAAAAATGACCTGGCTGAGCACAGCTGCAGAGCTTGGATTCAGACCAGCAAACCTCAGCCCATCAGCAGCATCAGAAGGCATAGAGTCATAGAGTGTTTCATAGAGTCATAGAGTGGTCTGGGTTGGAAAGGACCTCCAAAGGTCATCCAGTCCAAGCCCTCTGCAGGCAGCAGCGAGATCTTCAGCTACATCAGGTTGTCCAGAGCCCTGTTGAGACTGGCTTTGAAATCTCCAGGGATGGGGCCTCAGCCACCTCCCTGGTGGTTCCACCACCCTCAAAGTGAAGAACTTGTTCCTAACACCCAATCTAAATCTGCCCCTCTCTCATTTCAAACCATTGTCCCTTGTCCTATCCCTGCAGGCCTTTGCAAACAGTCCCTCTGCAGCCTTCTTGTAGCCCCCTGCAGGTACTGGAAGGCTGCTATTAGGTCTCCCTGGAGCCTTCTCTTCTCCAACCTGAACACTCCCAGCTCCCTCAGCCTCTCCTTGTAACAAAGGTGCTCCAGCCTCCCGAGGATCTTTGTGACCCTCCTCTGCACCTGCTGCATCAGGGCCATCTCCTTGCTGTATTGAGGGCTCCAGAGCTGGATGCAGCACTCCAGGTGAGGTCTCACCAGAGCAGAATAAAATGGCAGAATCTCTCAATCTCTTGGCCACATCAGTTTTGATGCAACCCAGGACCATGCTTGGGAGCACTGCAGCAAGGAGAGAGGCTACAGGGAAATCAAATTGCAGCTAACCCCCAGGTGAGTAGATGTGGAGATATTTTAGTTTTTATGCTCAGAAACATTTGACTGTATTAAAGGTGGCAGCTAATTTAGGAACTGGAAGAAGGCCAATTGCAGTTCTGGTCACAAAGTAAATCATTGCAGCACTACTCACAGCTGAATAGTCATTACATGCTGCAAATGGATGGCATGAGGAGAACAAGCTCAGTGTAGGCTGGAATACATCAAGCACAGATATGAGTGATCCCCCCAAAAATCCATACTAAAATAAAGCTGAAGAAGTAAGTCATGTTGAAATACCTTAAATATGGGGAAACAGAACAGAAATCACAGAATGACAGAATGAACCAGGCTGGAAAAGATCTTTGAGATCGTCAGGTCCAACCTATCACCCAACACCATCTAATCAATTAAACCATGGCACTAAGTGCCTCATCCAGTCTTATTTTAAACACTTCCAGGGACGGTGACTCCACCACCTCCCTGGGCAGCACATTCCAATGGCCAATCTCTCTTTCTGTGAAGAATTTCTTCCTAACATCCAGCCTAAACCTCCCCTGGCACAGCTTGAGACTGTGTCCTCTTGTTCTGTTGCTGGATGCCTGGGAGAAGAGACCAACCCCCTCCTGGCTACAACCTCCTTTCAGGTAGTTGTAGAGAGCAATGAGGTCTTCCCTGAGCCTCCTCTTCTCCAGGCTGAAATCAGCAATAATAAAAAAGAAAGCATTCTAAAAGTGAAGTTAGAGCAACAATTGCTCCAGGCCCCTTGGGGCAGACAGAGTATCAGAAATAACCATGAATATGCCATCCAGACATGGTGGAAGAGTTGCAGAAGGCAACCTATTAGTGTCAGAAACCACAGGATCTATTGCTTCTATTGCAGACCTGGGCTGTGCTGATGCATTGGAGGCCTCCCATGCACCTGTGGCCCTTCTCAGAGCCATCTGTGCACAGGGATCAAGGCTGGCTGCAGTCAGACAGCTCTAAACAAAAGCTATTGCTACCAGATGGGGTTTCTGGAGAGCTTCTATGAACTGAACTGGAGGCTCCAGCACAGTTCCCAGGAAGCAGCTGTCCACCCTGTCAGACAGCATGGGGGAGGCTGCCAACAGCACAGGCTTGCACTCTTGGCAACAAAGCAAGGACTGGCTGTGGTCCTGCACAGGCAGTCAAGTTGTCAGAGCAGGGTACAGCTGTGGCTTTTCTGCTGCCTTCAGAGGAGCACTCCAGGGATGCTGTCCTGGCATTTTTACAGAAGAGAGGGAAAAGAATAAATAAAAGAAATAATTCAAAATATAAGACACACCTTTAATTGGATTGAAGTGAAGAAAAGAAGAAGAAGAAGAGAAGAAGAAAAGCAGAAGAAAAGAAGCAGAAAAGGCAGAAGAAAGGCAGAAGAAAGGCAGAAGAAAGGCAGAAGCAGAAGAAAGGCAGAAGAAGGGCAGAAGAAGGGAAGAGGAGAAGAGGAGAAGAGGAGAAGAAGAGAAGAAGAGAAGAAGA
>VXBD01014405.1:0-31475 GCA_013399975.1 Indicator maculatus | reverse complement strand
GGGGAGGAGGGAGAATGAACAAAAGAAAAAAACTACAAAAAATAACCTACAAAAATAAACTACAAAGTGTCAGACTAAGTCAAAGATAGATCAAGACAAATCATCTTGGCTCTACAAGAGTGTGACTTCAAGAGGGAATTTTCAGCTCCTCTTTCCCTTTCAAGTTAGTTAAAATCAAGAAAAAAGAAAGAAAAAAAATCACATCCATTCATTTTCTCCTGAGTTCCTCACGAGCACTGCTACACATTTTTACCATGTTCTGCAAAAAGTATTTCAGAGGTCATCTCATTTGCTGCAAAAAGAGCTTCTCTCTTGTGACAGTGCCTTTTTTAATGACTCATTTATGCACTAGAGTCAGTGGTTTATGTCCTGTGCTCTGCTCTGGTACCCCCTCCCTTGGCAAGGTGGAGCAAGGAAATGTAAGAGATACTAAAATTTGTTTGCTGACATAGGTAAGGCAGGGAGGGGGATGTTGATAAGCTCTGCACTGACCCAGTTCAGAGCAGGCTAATAGGGTGCTGTGCTTCGTGCATTGCTGTCCACACATCTGTCTGAGGGAGATGTGCTGGAAGAACTTCTGTCCTCACCAGAAGGTGGTGGATCTCACCACCTTGCCTCTAACTCCCCTAGTACCACAAACAGGCAGGCAAAAGGCCTGTGCTTGCTGCAGAGCACCCAGGACATAGGGAAGCACCTTTGTGCACTTTGTCACCTCAAACACCAGTATGGAGATACAGAACCACAGAACAGTAGGGATTGGAAGGGATCTCTGAACACCACCTAGTCCAACCCCTCTGCTGAATCAGGTATGCCTGGATCAGGTTGCACACCAATGAGTCCTGCCATGTTTTGAAAGTCTCCAGAGAAGGAGACTCCACAACCTCTCTGAGCAGCCTGCTCCATGACTCTGGCACCCTCAAAGTAAAGAAGTTTCTCCTTATGTTTTTATGTGGAGCCTCTTGTGTTCTAGTCTATGCCTGTTGCCCCTTATCCTACCAGTGGGAACCACTGAAAAGTGCCCAGCCCCATCCTCTTGACCTCCACCCTTTAGGTATTTATGTGCATTGATAAGACCCCCTCTCGGTCTTCCTTTTCTCCAGGCTAAAGAGCCCCAGGTCTCTCAGTCTCTCATCAAAAGAGAGATGCTCCAGTCCCCTAATCATCCTTGTGGTCTTCTGCTGGATTTCCATCAGTAGTTCCCTGCCCCTCTGGAACTGCAGAGCCCAGAACTACATACAATACTTCAGGTGCAGCACCACCAGGGCAGAGCAGAGAGGGAGGAGAACCTCCCTCAACCTGCTGCCCACACTTCTTGTTGCAGCTGCCAACATATAGAGCAATGGGCTTTTAATCTGAGGTAAAATAATTTCATTAGACTTGATTTGTATGACTGCACAGCTCAGTCTGCTCTCATCTCCCAACACTACTTCACTGTGTCTAAGGTCCATAAATAGAAAGCCCAGGAGCCATGAGAACCTTGAGCTTCAGGCCTGTGCAAATACTGGGTCAGCCCTAAGAGCTGATCATAGAATCATAGAATCATAGAATCAAGAAGGTTGGAAGAGACCTCAAAGATCATGGAGTCCAACCTGTCACCCTACACCTCATGCCTATCTAAACCATGGCACCAAGTGCCACATCCAATCCCCTCTTGAACACCTCCAGGGATGGTGACTCCACCACCTCCCTGGGCAGCCCATTCCAATGGCCAACCACTCTCTCTGTGAAGAACTTTCTCCTCATCTCCAGCCTAAACCTCCCCTGGCACAGCTTGAGACTGTGTCCTCTTGTTCTGGTGCTGGTTGCCTGAAAGAAGAGACCAAACCCCTCCTGGCTACAACCTCCCTTCAGGTAGTTGTAGACAGCAATGAGGTCTCCCCTGAGCCTTCTCTTCGCCAGGCTAAACAGTCCCAGCTCTCTCAGCCTCTCCTCACAGGGCTGTGCTCAAGGCCTCTCTGTTGTGGTACTCCACATCATATCATGAGGATGGCAACAGTTAGGCTTGGGAACTGAAAAGAAGAAACCCCCAACTAATCTGTTGTTCTTGCCTCCCTCACAGACCCCAGGCTCCTGCCCCTCATTTTGTAAATGACAGAGTTCCCAAATCCAGATGTGGAAGGGTGTGAGAGCCTTGCAGACACTGGCAATGATTTCCTTCCCATTTTCAAAGCAGAAATGAAAGGCATTATCCATTTCCAAAACCTTCTTTCAACAGATGGACTGAGAGACTATACCTCTACCAATATTTATGCCCAGTGATTTCCTTGGGCCCAGTGCCAGCCTTTAACCACATCCGTAATTAATAAACTCCTGCCCAGAGCAAGAGACTGGCATACAAAGTGCCTTTGGGAACGGTCCCTGGATCGTTCTAATTCCTAAACTGTGCCTGGTAAACATTTGGGAGACCCCCAGCTGGCAAAAGCCTGGGCTCATGCTGCCTGCTTCCCAGCATAAATGATTGTGTTCCTGTGCCTGGGAGCCAGCCCAGGCACCGTGGAGTTTACTAGCAGAGATGCAGCCATAATGTCTCTGGCAAGAGCAGACAGCAGATCATAACTCATCCTTATTTCTCCATCATGGGAGTCCACTGAGGACAACCCAAACCACCAGGAATCACTCTGTTACACCACATTTAGCCCCACCTCCCCCTGCTGAAACCAATGCATTCACTGCTGCAGTCAAGTCATTATTCAGCCACCAAAGAGTCTTGCATGTGTTTGGACAAAAAGCTTTTTGCCTCACCCTCTAAGTGTGATGGCCAACCTAAGCCATTCCAGGATAGGAGAGCTCTGTATGGCATATTTATTCTTTCAGGAAAACCAAACCAAACCTCACCCCCACAGCCAGCTGTATTTCCAGTGATTTTGGAAGGATCGTTTTTGCAAGTCCAAGTGGCAGAGCCTGTCCAAGAGCAGCACCATTCCTAGAAAGAATAAAGCTGACAGCTGCTGAAATCCAGGTCCCAGCAGTGTCCCAGCCTGAATTTGAAAGCCACCCAGAATTTAGATAACTACCACTGGATCCTTTTGAAAATACAGACCATAATCTTCTGGTTTTGTTAAAAATAAATAAACAAATTAAAACTTAAGATTATGTATTCAGCATTCAGACTGTCACATCTGAAAAAGGACATTGTGAGGGAGCATCAGTAACCTTCAACTCTAACCTCTGCTAATGATTTCTATTCCATATGTGCTACTCCAATGCTGCTCAGGTAGCACTTGAGCACAGTTTAACCTTCCCCTGGAATTTTGTCTTTGGATGAATAAATGTATACTAACCCTTTACAAGCAACAATTTGAACCTGATAGCAGTATTAAAGACTTACAGGAATGTTGATAATTCCCAACAGAAGTGTAAATAACTAGCACTTTTTTTTCAATACATATTTCTGGGCAGCTTCATTTCTGCTCTTCTCAGATCAAACTGAAGTAGAGCCTCTAATTCCTTTGCCTTCAGATTCTTTTGGTGAACTAAACTTGAACTCATCTTACATTTTGTTAATCCTGTGTAATTTTTCCAGAAATCTTGCTGCTCTGCTCTTTAAATCCAAACCATCTGTCCACAAGTTTCTTTGACACAGAGGTGAACTTTCCCTTTACGCATCAGATTTATACAGGTTGCAATCGATGTGAAATGAGAAAAGTCTAATTCTTGTTTTCTTTCAGCAACTGCATGGCAAGAGGCTTATGAACTACTGGAAAAGGATTAAAACATGAACACCTTCCCTCTAATTGCATTTTATCTTGAAACAGACTTCCACAATCATATTTCTTAATGAGAAGCAGAAGGGATGGTGAAAACCTTGCTCTGGAAAGTTATGAAATAACAAAAGCCCTGCTCTCTAAGCAAGCTGAAGAGAGAACCACAGCATCAGAGAATGATTTAGGTTCTCCAGAAATCATTTAGTCCAACTCCCTCTGCAGTAAGCAGGGACATCCTACACTAGATCAGCTTGCTTAGAGCCCTGTTGAGACTGGCTTTGAATATCTTCAGGCATGGGGCCCCAACCACCTCCCTGGGCAACCTGTTGCGGTGTTCCACCACCCACATGGTGAAGAACTTGTTCCTCACATCCAATCTAAATCTGCTCTTCTCTCATTTCAAACCATTGCCCCTTGTCCTGTCCCTGCAGGCCTTTGCAAACAGTCCCTCTGCAGCCTTCTTCTATCCCCCTTCAGATACTGAAAGGCTGCTATTAGTTCTCCCTGGAGCCTTCTCTTCTCCAGGCTGAACAACCTCAACCCAGTAGTTCAAGACCCTAATCATTTTCATGGCCTTCCTGTGGATCAACTCTATGAGGTCCATGTCCTTCCTGTGCTGAAGGCACCTATTCCTCCATGTGAGGAACATTTCCACCTTTTCCTCCAGAAGCTTTGTTTGCTGAAACTTTTATCCTTTACTGGACTTAAACTCAGCATCTTCAAAACAGAGGCACATATTGGAATGTCCAAAAAAGGAATCCTGGGGACAGGAGCTACATGAGCTACAATTCTTTCAACACAGAAGTGAGGCTGAGGCAGAATGTAGTCGATCCTATAAGTAAGGCTAAATGCATGTGCATGTCGGATCATAACAATCTGATCATATGTAATTTTTTTAAGTTAAAAAAAAAAGGTAAAAAGAAGAAGAAGGGAAATAAATATCTAAAGAAGGAAATAAAGCTCTAAAGATCTTCCTTGAGTTGCTTCCATACCAGCATGGCGCTGCCGACGCAACGTCAGCATGAGGCTCCTGCTGTGTGGAGTGGGTCAGTGACTGGAAATACTCCAAGCAATTTCATCAGCACTTGGCTCTCAATATTTCAACAGTTAAAAAAAGAAATTATTATCTGGTTTGCACTTGAACAAGGAGAGTATTTTAAGACAGGAAATCAGCTAGTTGAGACCTAAAACCAAAAGAAAACAAATGCATGCAAAAGTCAGCCAGCTTTAGTTACTGGACTTGCAGGACTCCTTTTTCTTTACAGCCCCTCTGACTCAGCTCAGATAGCTTCCCAGACTTTGCCTGCTAATCAAATCTACTAACTTTATGCTGGAGATGATTGGTTATTTAACCCCCTTCATAAGCTTCATCTTCATTAGCCTCCAGACATTGCCCTACTGGCTCCAGGGACTGTGAGTTATTTCTGCTTATTGAAGGCTACAGTATGATTGGACAATGCCCTTTCACCTGAGGGCTTCACAGTTTGATAAGCAGGATGGTGATCAGAATTATGGGACAGATTTTTAGTTACACAAGAGATCTGCTCCACTTCTTCTCAAGTGTCCAGCCTGTATCCTTGCGCACTGAAATGTCCAGATATAACATACAAGATTCCTACCTGTGCACACTGGACACTCCTGTGGCCAGGAAATCCTGTCTGCCATGGCATTTCCCTTTTTCAAGGCCCTTTCCAGCCTTTTTTGGACCTACAGTTTCTTTGATGGAGAAGTAGCAGTGGCACCAGTGAGAAGCAATAACAACATCCAACAGCAGGCACAAAAGGGAGATCAGTCTTTTGAAGGCTAATGGTCTTATAAAAATATTACTGCTTCATCAAGGCCAGGCTGGAAAACACACATTCAGATGGCTGGGTCTTATCCAAGGTTGCTCCCCACACTCTCTTTGTGCATACAGCATCTACATGAAATGCAAAGAGCACACTGGCCTTGAAATGGGGAGAACAGCAAAGAAAGATTCTAGCCTGGTGAAGGCATTGCTGTAATTCCTGTGAGTACTACCTGCTGTTAAAGCAATTTGCATTGATATTTCCAGGCTCCACACTGCAAACCTTGTGCTGTGCTGCACAGCTCTGTCTGATCACATTCTGCATAATCTGCGTGGTGCCACCATGCTCTTAACCTTCCATCCCTCCCTGGGGCTGTGGCAAAGCATCTGCATAGCTACACAGAGAGCAAAGCTCAGAGCTGGGCTATATCCTTGCTTTCCTCTTTACAATTTATGCCACTCTTCCTTTTTAAACCCAGAGAAGAAAAATTCCCTGCTCAAAAAAAGGGAATTTTAACACCCTATCTGTATTAGATTACTGCTGTGCCTTGTACTGCAGGACAAAGGAGCACACCAATGGACCTGTAAACCAACCCCTGGATTTTGATGTGGCTCCTGGAGCAGCTGGCATCCTAGTCCTATCACTTTGTTATTTGGGAGAAGAGACCAACCCCCACCTCACTCCAAACTCCTTTCAGGGAGTAGTAAAGAGCAATGAGGTCTCCCCTCAGCCTCCTTTTCTCCAGGCTAAACAATCCCAGTTCCCTCAGCTGCTCCTCACCAGCCCTGTTCTCCAGACCCATCACCAGTTCATTGCCGTTCTCTGGACATGCTCCAGCACCTCAATGTCCTTCTTGTAGTGAGGGGCCCAAAACTGAGCCCAGTATTCAAGGTGCAGCCCCACCAACACCAAGTACAGGGGCACAAGCACTTCCCTACTCCTGCTGACCATGTTACTTCTGATCCAGGCCAGGATGCTGTTGGCCTTCTTGGCCACCTGAGCACACTGCTGGCTCATGTCCATCCAGCTGTCAACCAGCAGCCCAAGGTCCTTTTCTGGTGTGCAGCTTTCCAGCCACTCTTGTCTTAGGAAAACAATAGAGTTTGTTATCAACAGTAGGGGTGTGACTAGAACAGTGTCAGAATTATGTTAGAAAAGATACTGTCTGAAAGGGACACCAAGACCCAAATCAAGGAGATGAAGTTGTGACGCACAACCAAACAAACCTTGCTACAAATGCTGAGGTGCAGCCTCCAGAGTTCCTCTCAAGCATGCCATCTCTTGTGCTCTCCCAGTGCCCTGGTGTTGCTGGGACAGAACCATGATTCTTTCAGGCCATTTGTCAGGAACAGCTGACTTGAGTTGGCTCACAGGTGTATCCCAGACCATGAGCATCACACTCAGTATAAAGGAGGAAGTTTGCTGAAGATAGGGAGGCTTCCTGCTTGAGCTCTCTTTCATTCTGTTCTTCTTCTTTTGCCTGCTCTTGAGGACTGTCTTCCCGGATGTTGTGACAGCTGCACCTTTGCTGGGCTGAGTGTAACTTTGTGTGCCTTGTATTGACCCTGGTATCAGTTTGGCTGTGTCATGAAATCCGGTTTTGCTTCAGTCTGTGGGTCTTCTCCCCTTTTCCTGAGCCCCCTTCTCTGCTGGGGAGGGGTCCCTGGGTAATAGAGTAACTGCTACAGTTTAGCCCCAGATGTGGACTGAACCTAGATGCACAATGACACCCAGGGACTCTTGGGAGGCTCTTGTGGAAGTCTCCAGACCCTCCAAGAACACAGCATGCTAAGAAGACAAATGGAGACAGCACTCTCATGTGACTTCCCATCCCACAGCTTGATAGCTTCAAGGTAGTCTACTACAAGGACCTGGGGACTCAAAGTCAGTTCAGCCCAGGGTTGGCTACCTGCCATTTTCACCCTGGGGATGGTATCACAACAATTAGCAGTAACACTTCATATGCAATGGTCAGCTCCCAGCTCTTCCTGCTTCCCCTGTGTGTCTGCACTGAACAGGAACCTCTTCTTTGCACACTAACTGGTTATTTACACTTCTTTCTACACAGTGCAATTGCCCTGAGCTTTCTAGAGTTCATACCATTAAACATGCACTGATGAAAAAGCAGTTCCTTCCTCCAGGCTACTTCTGTGATTGTATTTTTTTTCCCTACAGCATCTGCTTCAGTCTGTCAAATACCTTTAATGCAGAGTGGCAGTTTTAGCAATGGCTGTAGGGCTCTGAGTGGAAAGAAGTGGGGACTCTTTGAGGTCTCTTCCAACCTTCTTGATTCTATGATTCTATGACTCAAAGCCTGTGACCAGAGTGGGCAGGCAGCAACACAGATGGCAGAGCCCACAAGGAAGGCAGAGGTTGTAGAACAGAAAGAAGTGGGAGGGAGCGAGGGGTGGGAGATGAAATAGAGGAAAAGGCGGCAAAATGTGGTGTACTCAAAACACTGGGAAAGTTGAAGGGTCTGAGAGGGCTTGGCCAGAGCAGATTGGAGCAGGGAGGGATCTGGAAGACAAAGGGAAAAAACAGCCCTCATCCATCAGGGCCCCAACCCCCAGAAAAACCTGAAGGGAGATGCTCCTATCTCCTAGACACAGCCACCCTGGCACTGTCCTGATGAGCTGTACTATCTGCCGCCTGCAGAGGAGATGCATCACCTGGTTCTCCTTCTCCATGCCAGGCTTGAGCAACAAAAAATTTGGACTTGAAAAAGGAAACAGTAAAGCCTTTTAGGCTGCTGAACAGCCCCACTGAAGAAACAGGAGCAGTCTCATCTGGTAATTTGTTTCCAAGTAGGTGGGGCAATAGTATCAAAAGAAGTGCTCCTACGTGACTCCATCTGGAACGGAGAAGAGATTTAGGAAGACATTCTGCCCTCTCTTTTGGTGACACTGGTACATTGCTCTAGGTTTCTGCAGTTCATGGAGAAGGAAAAGCAAGCCCTTCTCTGGGCAGTCCCATATCACAAGGGTAAAGGAATAGAGCTTCACATCTTGTGGTAGCATCCTCCATCCAGACAATTGGTTTGGCTGGCCCCTTTGGGACCCACTTTGTCACAGCAGTATCCCTGGCATCCCTACTTCTCACAGCATGACTTAGGTTGGAAGGGATGTCTGTAGCTCAGACCTAACTTCAGTGTCCAAGGCAGGTTGCTCAGGGCAGTACCACTGTGTGTGGAAATCTCCAAGGATGGAGATGCCATAGACTGCTTGGGTTTCAGGTCTACTGCCCTATCACCCTCACATTATTTTTTTCCTTATACCTAACAGAAGGTTCTCTTTCTGCAACCTGTGGCTGTTGCCCCTCATCCATTCACTGTTTATCTTTCAGAGGAGCCCAGCTCTGCTGTCTCTTCAGCTTCATACTGGGAAAATAAGAGCACCATAAGGTGCCCCTGCAGACTTCTTTTGTTGAACTGAACAAGGAGGCAGCTGCCCCTGCTCTCTTGGGGTGTCCTGTACTCCCACCCCATGGTCATTTCACTAGAGTCAGTCCAATTTTTCAGCATTTCTGTCATACCAGGCCATCCAACATTAGATGTGGTACTCCATGTGCAGACTCACAATTGCCTCACAGGGGAAAAATCCCTTTCCATAGTCTCCTGGCTGCACCAGGTCATTGGTGGTCAGCATTGTAGGCATGTGCTGTTGATTTAGCACTCAACTTGCTGTCCCCCAGAGCCCAAGCCCTCTTGCTACAAAGACAGGACCCCAGCCTGCTGGAACATGTCCTGTGTGAAAACCTTATCTGTCAGTCATGGACTTTGCTGACAGCTGATATCTCTAACAATTATTCATCCAGACAGTTAATAATTCCAAGAGCTCAACCACATTTGACAGGCCACATGCACTCTAAACCAAAAGTGCCACATCACTCGCTGGACCTAAGGCGAGAGCACTGTCACTCAGGGTTTCCTTTTGTTGCCATGTTTTTGTCACCCTTTCCCTGTCCCCAGATATGTCTGGTGTGTCACCAGAGGCAGTTTCTCTCATGGAACATTTGACAGTAGCCTGCATGTTTTCACAACAGCCATGAAAGGCAGCTGTGGAGATGTGGAGGGTGAGTAGCTAACATGGAATGGCAAAGTGCCTGATCTACCACAGGTGAGCTAGCAGAATTTTTAAACTGATTTTTGCTGACAATAGATGTTTGCACTGTGGAAGCCTTCAAATGAAATAATGTTTAATAACTTGGTATCTTGGGCTGGATTAGAAGGGGTGTGGTGAGTAGGTTGAGAGAGGTTCTTCTCCCCCTCTGCTCTGCCCTGGTGATGCTGCATCTGCAATACTATGTCCAGTTTGGGCCACTCAGTTCAAGAAGGACCTCAGGGAACTGAGGGTCCAGCACAGAGCCACAAAGATGCTGAAGGCAGTGGAACAGCTCCAACAGCTCCCTCATGAGTAAAGTCTGAAGAAGCTGTATCTCTTTAGCTTGGAGCAGAGGAGCCTGCGGGCTGACCTCATTCATGTTTATAAAGATGTGAAGGGCAGTGTGAGGAGCACAGAGCCAGGCTCTGCTCAGGGATGTCCAGTGTCAGGACAAGGAGCAAGCTGGAGCAGAGGAGGTTCCAGGTGAACAGAAGGAGAAACTTTTTCACTATGAGGGTGCCAGAGCCCTGGAGCAGGCTGCCCAGAGAGGTTGTGGAGTCTCCTTTTCTGGAGACATCCCAAATCCACCTGGATGTGTTCCTGTGTGACCTGCCCTAGGTGATGCTGCTCTGGCAGGGGGGTTGGACTGGATGATCTTTGGAGGTCCCTTCCAACCCCTCACATTCTGTGATTCTGTGAACTTGAATTAAACAATTTTTGAGGCATCTAGATTGTAAGAGACTCTGAAAAATGCATTAGCCTAAGAGAAAAATGCTCAGTCATGGCATAGGGTTGTAAAAGAGATGTGAGAGAACTATTTCAAACTTTGTGTTGCCCCTCCTACACATATTTTCAGCTTCATGTCCTTACTGGAACATGTTACACTCACTTCATTTTCAAGTACTTTGTTTTATTTTAACATACTTCTTTTTATATTTAAACATCACACACAGAGCTAGGTGATGATTTGGTTGTATTTTATTTTTAGTACCATGACAGATTCTGAACCAAGGATTCTGCAAAGCTATTCCTCATCATCTGCAATGTTTTTCTTGTAGCCATTCTGTACAACACATTGAAGAATGTTCCCTTTCTTGGGAAATTTCTTATGAAATATTTTTGGATATAGAGTCATAGATTCATAGAATGGTTTGGGTTGGATGGGACCTTAAAGATCATCTTGGGGGTGTCAGTTGATGAGAAACTCAGAGAGGTTGGACTATATGACCCTTGGAGGTTCCTTCCAACCCAAACCATTCTATGGTTCTATGATTCTGTGAGCTGGCAATGGTCACTGGCAGCCCAGGAAGCAGCAATGTGCTGGGTTGCACCCAAAGCAGGGAGAGCAGCAGCACAGGAAGGGGATTTTGCCCCTCTGCTCTGCTCTGCTGAGACCCCACCTGCAGCACTGCCTCCAGTTCTGGTGCCCCCAGCATCAGAGGGACATGGAGCTGCTGGAGTGGGTCAGAGGAGGCAACAAAGATGATCAGAGGGCTGGAGAACCTCCCCTGTGCTGAGAGTTGGGGCTGTTCAGCCTGGAGAAAGAAGGTTCTGGTGAGACCTTAGAGCAGCCTTCCAGTACCTGAAGGGGGACTACAAGAAAGCCAGGAAGGGACTTTTTCCAAGAGCTGGTAGTGATAGGATGAGAGGGAATGGATTGAAGCTTGAGGAGGGCATATTTACACTGGAGATTAGGAAGAAATTCTTTCCAGTGAAGGTGGTGAGACACTGGAACAGGCTGCCCAGGGAGGTCATGGAGGTTTCCTGCCTGGAGGTGTTCAAGGCCAGGCTGGATGAGCCCTTGAGCAATCTGGTCTAGTGGAAGGTGTCCCTGCCCATGGCAGGGGGATTTGCACCAGATGATCTTTAAGGTCCTTTCCAACCTAAGCCCTTCTATGAATCTGTTACACAAGCAAGAAGGTAACAGAGACATCCTATGCAGAAGCTTCCTGCCATTGACAACTCACATGGAAGAAGGCCTTGGAGGCAGGGAGATCTCATTTTGAGCCCCACGCATTGACATTTCTTTCTTCTTGCAACAGGATGAAATCCAGTCAGTGACCTAAATGGAGATGGTATACTCTGAAAAGTGAGAAATACAAAATGAGAGGAACAAGAAACACTCATTTACTCACTGGGTAGTAAAATGCATTCAGGAAAGGGAAATAAATATGCTAGAGAGCCAAGGAAAGTGAAGGCACCTGAGTATTTCTAGCATAAACATAATTCCTGGGAGTTCATCCTCAGCTGGCTTCAGCAATTTGTACTTGCTCTCACTTGAGGACGATGTAAGTCAAATGGCCTCTCACTCACCTTCAGCTGGCAGGTTATCAAAGAAGAATAATCACAGCCAAAGGAAAGGGAGCTTCTGTTTTCCCCTCTTCCCTTAGCAAAGACTTTCTTTGCTATGGATAACTCTTGCAATTAAATGAAGACAGACAGAGATGCTTGCTGTTTTATATCCATCAGGGTGAGGAATCCTAATCCAACTCTCTTTGGAATGGTCAGGACATACCAATATCTTCCAAGAGCATATCTTCCATTTGTTCTACAGAGCAGTGGTGTGGGGAGATTTAAAGTATGAGAGGACATTTTCATAATGAGGGAGCTGGGGGTGTTTAGTCTGGAGAGGAGGAGGCTCAGGGGAGACCTTATTGCTCTCTACAGCTACCTGAAAAGATGCTGTAGCCAGGAAGGGGTTGGTCTCTTTTCCCAGGCAACCAGCACCAGAACAAGAGGACACAGTCTCAAGCTGTGCCAGGGGAAGTTTAGGCTCGAGGTGAGGAGAAAGTTCTTCACAGAAAGAGTAATTGGCCAGTGGAATGTGCTGCCTAGGGAGGTGGTGGAGTCTCCCTCCCTGGAGGTGTTCAAAAAAGGATTGGATGTGGCACTTGGAGCAATGGTTTAATTGTCAGAAGGTGTTAGGTAATAGGTTGGAATTGATTATCTCTGAGGTCTTTTCCAACCTGGTTGATTCTGTGATCAGAGGGAACTCAGTGTTGAACTCCAGCTATCTTGAAGAGGCTTGTGCACAGAAAGTCTGCATCTAGGAAAACATGGCTTGAAAAATCTAAGGCCAGCTAAGCTAGGTCAATCAGACAGTCAGATCCTAGGATTACAGAATGTTAGGGGCTGGAAGGGACCTCGAAAGATCATTGAGGCTAAGTGCCCAGGATCACCTAGAGTAGGTCACACATCCTGGTGGGGTTTGAATGTCTCCAGAGAAGCAGACTCCACAACCTCTCTCATTTGCTTCAGAAAATGTACTCCAGGCCCCTTATGAGGGCACCAGACTGAGTGCTGGAATATCCAAACCCAAGCAAGTGAGATTCAGCTACACTGATCTGAGTGCGGAATGGGAATCTCTTTCATGAAAGGTCTGTGTCACCTTGGGATTCCTACAGGCACCCCAAGTTGTGTTTCTGGATTGCTCTGGGAAGACAAAAGTGTACAGGTTCAGACCCAGGTTAATTATCAGACAAATACTGTAGATAAATTTATCTCATCAACAAAGCTACAAAGGAAAAGAATTGAGTAGGCAGAACAGTAGCTGAGGTCACTGGATGCAAACCTTGATGTGACAATGGACTCTATGTGACCTTGCCTCTTCAGACACATTGAGTTAGAGAATGGGGGGAAAGAGAAGGAAAAGAAGCCCCACAAATACTGTTTTCATTTCTTAAAACTGACATATTTATTTGTTAAAATAATGAAGTCCAAATCATAAATAACATAAGAGTTACCTTGGAAAAGTTCCATCAAAATGAAACAAAACTATGAGCCTGTCCCTTCTGATCATGCTTTTTAAGACTCTGCAGCTATGAAGAAAAAAAAAAAGACATGGGCTACTATAAAATTGATATTTTTTTTCAGTCCACTTGCATGAATATTATAAATAAGACTTCCCTTATAAAAAAATCACGTGAGATGCATGGGGTATAGTTTGTAAAATACAACTAGAAGATGACAAGAAGATACTGTCAATAAATAATACATTCAATAACAAAGCAATTTTTGCTATTGAGAGACATCTAGACATTTTGGGGTACAGTCACCATGAAACCACCTGCAAAAGAGACATTCTTCAATGGAGCACTGCACACTACTTGCAACTGAACAAATTCTACTGACATCAACAGCAAATTCCTTACGGACAGGCAAAGAAAGACAAACCCTTAGTCCTCGTAACAGTGTTAGCTGACAGCAAACATTTGCTACATTGGAGAAAAGTAGATCAAGGCCCTAACCACAAGACTCTAAAACAACAACACACTTGGTAATGTTTAACATACTCCACACAAGTCTTTTGCCCCTGAGTGTGCCAAATGATAGTGATTCAAGGAGCTGTTTACCTAAGTGCCCACGTCATTTGGACACAACATCCAGCCTGTGAAGCTCACACACATCATAAATGATACAACAAATACTACACACCAGTCACTGGAGGGAAGACAAATCCATACAACTACGCAACCTCAGAGGCATAATGGTTTGCTTATCTACTTCAAAACCACCTCAAGACATTGAACTACTACACTACCATCACATTTTTCAATAAACTGGGCAAGATAAGAAGGAATGCAAATCAAAGGACTAGAATTACTCACGGGCAAAGTTCACCAGCTAACACTGATGCCCCATGGCACATTGCTCCTTTGGAAATGTTGTGCGAATGCAAAACTGGCAATTACACCCAAACCCTAAAAAGACAGGAGAAACCTTGCCTCTGTCCTGCCTGGGCTATTGTATACCAGCATTACCAGAAGCTACAAACTGATCCCACATTGCCTTGTTTTATTTAAGCACTGGACTCCCTCCAAACATACATTCATGGCATGGCACAGCACGGCATGCTCCACCACTGAGTCAAGCTTCACTTCCTGGAACAATCCACCAGGAGGAAGGCTTGCCCTCTCTCATGGCCAGCCTTGCAGGTAGGGTCAGCTACAAAGCAGGTCTGAGATGTGCAGATGCTGTAAGAAGGAAGGGTGAGAGTAGGGACCTTGCAGCTACAGGTGGAGGCAAGCAGAAGCCAATCATCATCCATCAAACAACGCCTCCTGGGCTGCTTGCCTTCAAATAACCTGTTTTGTTCCCAGAGCAGAACATCAGAGAGTGTGTCGCTGGGTATAATCCCTGTGATGAGCCAGCTGTGAATTCCCTGGGTCCCTGTGGCTGGGCAGGTATTTCAAGATTACTGCAACTCAAGGAGAGGGCATCAAACGTCAGCCTCTCCTGAAATCACTCTCGTTAATATCTCAGGTAAATGCAAAATTAATAATTTGGAAAAAAACTTTGCCTGGCACATTTCTGTCCCAGGCAAGATCAAAAGTCCTTCCTCAAGATGCCTGCATGCCTGTACCTACAAGAACTGGCACTTTAACTCGCACTTCTAAGCAAGCACCAAACCACATCAACCCACAGACACTCCCTGGCACAGGAACAGACGATTGATGTCCACGGGCAGGAAACCCAAGGTATGGCATCATCAGTGAGCCTGGCTGATCTCCCAGCCAGTGCAGCCCTATGAGCCCATGCCCCATGGGGAGAAGTTTGATCTGCTGGAAATGCAAATAGATTTTACCTTACAATGCTGAAAGGAAGCACATTTAACTTCGAGAAGACAACAGTTTGTTTATGAGCATCCTGACGGGAAAGCTTAGGTCACTGAAATCTGTGTCTGGTTGTGAAAGGGGAAGAAAATACACAAAAGAGAATCAGTTTCACTGCAAAAACTGCTACAAATATCTTCTTTCCATTTCACTTCTCTTCAGTATTTCTAAGCCACAGAGCTCCTACTAAAAATCCAGCTCATGGACATGACATTCAGAAAGAAACACATGCAGTCTTTTACATTCATCATCACCCACATGCTACATTTCACAGTTCATGATACCACTCTATAAAAATACCACAGCGAGGCACCTTTGATTCCCTTCATATTTGTTTTGCTTTTCTCTTGGGCTTTCAGAAACAGCCATGATGGAACCAGTACTGACACAGGTTAAAGAGAGATGTCTGGTGTGTCTAAGAAATAGAAAGGTTTAAGAGTCCTTAAAGGCAGGACCACCATGGAGGCAGGATTCTTGTCTCACCTTGAGCTAGCAGATTTGGAGAAGATGAAAATGACTCTACAAGATTTCATTTGCTAACTTAGATACTCATAACTCTCCTTAAATACAACTTAAACCAAAGTAATATAGGTTTCTAAATAGAAACAGGAGACAACTCTATCCTGAGCTTGGGGTGAAAAATTAGAATTTATAGCAATCTGTTTGCATATTCAAACTTCTTGTTCTTTGCCTGCAAAGTGGCTAAATCATGGCATAAAATGTGCATTGCCTTCTCTTCTACAACAAAGAAAAAAGAGCCTTGTTGCTATTTGATTGCTACAGCTGTTGCACTTGAAGTTTCTGCTGCTTTCAAGAGGGCTCAGACACTTGTCTGAGCACCAAGTGCCCCACACCTTCTCGCACAGAGGCAGCATGCAGCAGGATGCAGAAGGCAGCAGCTCCTGCTCAGCCCCACTGAGTGAGGCATGGGACCATGCTGTGCATTTCATCCACAGGCTCCTATCACTTCTGCTGCCCTGCTGGCTTTCCTCTTGCCTGGCTGGACTGTGAGCACTTCAGAAGTCCCAAGATTACCCCAACCCCCTGTGCCAGCCTGGTCCCACTGCTCTGCATAAGGTACAGCCCTGGCAGCACCCCTGAGCATCTCCCAAAGCCCCAAGAGTTTCAGGAGCCAGGGTTGCCTCTACACCCAGCAAACAGAGACAGCACAAGTAAGACAAGACCCAGGCAGTGGTTTTTCATGCCTTGATTTCATACCCAAACAACTGTCCCTTGAGAAGAGGATCAAATCCCCTTCATTTAAATTTGAGACTACTTGTAAACTCTCCAGTGGAGCAGATCATGGGATGGTGGAATGTTAGGGGTTGGAAGGCAGCTTCAAAGATAATCAAGTTCAATCCCCCTGCCAGAGCAGGACCATAGAATCTAGCACAGGTTGCACAGGAACACATCCAGATGGGTCTTGAAAGACTCCAGAGAAGGAGACTCCACAACCTCTCTGGGCAGCCTGAAACTTAACTAAGTACCTTACTAAGGTACTTGCACTTTACATACTGTAATAATTTAGGCATTGGATGAGAATCTGAGAGTTATTCATTAAGAAGCAAACAAAAGAAGAAAAATGCAAAGGTCAATGGAAAGAACACATGTACCAAAACCAAGAGGACAACCAAGAGGATGCTGATTCAAGTTGTTTATATCTTTGAGTTTGTAACTTCCATGAGAGAAAAAATGAAAAGAAAAAAAAAAACTATCACCATGGTAGTTACAGGCCATTATTAAGAAGATTTATTAAAGATTCCTTGGTTTTCAAGGAGGTTGAAAGCAATTTTGGAAATGAACTTGTATTTTATCACTGCACGATTGCCTGTCAGTGCACAAAGATATTGCAAAGATTCCAGATCTGCCTGCATTAAATTAAGGCTAAAACCCAAAGACACTTTCAAGCCAGACTAGGTTTTGTGAAAGTCAGAAAGACTTTTAATGGTTAAGTGGAAGATAATTAGTGGAGACTTCATTGTTGAAGATGCAATGCACACCGCAGGGGAAAAAGCGTAAGGCCATCACTTTTAAGACAACTGGCACTGAATTGAGCCTCAGACCTAAATTAGAAAGATAGGAAGAAAGAAAGATCTCTTCCTTGTGAAAACTATCAGAAAAAAAACCCTGCAGCTAAATAGTGGGGGGAAAGATCATATCATTATATCAATAAAGTCTAACAACATTACTGGAATGGAGTGGAAATATTAGCAGGCATCAGATCCACCAAGGGCAATGAATAACTTGAGGATATCAAATTCCCAGATGCAGTTAATGGGGAGGCTTCACACTGTAAAAAACATCCTGTTTTCATCTTCACTTGGCTCACACACATCCACTTGACAGATTGAGCACTGCAAGAATCACTTCTATGCAACTCGCTGAAACAAGGACATGACACAGATCATGATTTGATTTCAGAATGTGACATCCTGAAATGCAGGAAGGTATCTGGCTTACAAAACCAACCAACAAACAGCATCAACTACTCATTATCTACACTTGTGGGAAAAATCAGCAGTGTACAAAATAGGGACCTTTATCTAGGCAGCCTAATCTGGTATTGCTTTAAAATACCTTCATTTAAAAACTTCAATGGATGAATCCCCTCAGGTTTGGGGACAGACAGCTAGTTAAAATCTAGGCAATTGTATTGATTTGACAGGAGTCAGGACAGTAAAAGAGAGCAGAGAATTTGGCTATAAACTGAAGGGCAGGGCAGAGAGATGAAAATGTTTTCTGATTAAAATGCATGGCTTTTCACTGCCCTACAATCAATGCATCAGCTGAGGGTAATATCCTTATAGGACTCACTGATGAGGAGGGTGGTTTTCAACACAGAAGCATAAATGCAGTCAGATAAAAACAATCATATCAAATATAGAACTTAACAGGCTGGAAGGAATCTCAATGATCACCTGGTCCAACCTGTCTAGGGAAAAGCACAGTCTAGACAAGACAGCCCAGAGCTCTGTCCAGATGAATCTCAGAAGTGTCCAGTGTTGGGCAATCCAGCCCTTCCCTAAGAGGTTTGGTCATTTGCTTGTTTCACAGAATCATAGAGTGTTAGGGGCTGGAAGGGACCTTGAAACATCATCCAGTCCAACCCTGCTGCCAGAGTAGGATCATCTAGAGTAGGTCACACAGAAACACATCCAGGAGCATTTGGAATGTCACCAGAGAAGGAGACTCCACAATCTCTCTGAGCAACCTGTTGCAGTGTTCCACCACCTTCATGGTGACAAACTTGTTCCTAACACCCAATCTAAATCTGCTCTTCTCTCATTTCAAACCATTGCCTCTTGTCCTATCCCTGCAGGCCTTTGCAAACTCCCTCTGCAGCCTTCTTGCAGCCCCTTTCAGGTACTGGAAGGCTGCTGTTAGGACTCTCCAGACCCTTCTCTTCTCCAGGCTGAACAACCCCAGCTCCCTCAGCTTGTTCTCACAGCAGAGGTTTTCAGCCACCTGATCGTTTTCGTGGCCCTCCTCTGGACCCTCTCCATCAGGTCCATGTCCTTCCTGTGTTCTTGCACTTATATCTCCTTTCTGATCTTTGTCTAGTTCTTTAGACTCAAGGACTAAATGGCAGTACATACACAGCAATAGATTTAAGATCTGAACCTCTGTCTTGAATTTTTCTTTCTTTTTTTTTTGCCTACATTTGGAGTGCAACATCTTATTTTTTACCTAAGGCTACCTCACAGACTAGTCTAAAATTGGAAGCTTTGCAGAAGCATGGACTAGAATACAAAGCTAGAAGAGCAGAATATCTTGTTAACTAGGGGAAATACCTTATCTCTAACACAGTTTGTTTAGTTCTTAGTGTATCTAAGGCTAAATTTGTGCATTTTTTTTTCACTAAAGGATTTTAAAGTAATTCCTCAAGATAGTAACCAGTGAGTGATCTATAAACTTCAGGCTATCAGCTCTCTTGTTTATAATTGTGTACCTATGTCTTATTTAGGTAGTCTAGAGAGACCTTTAAAAAAGGGAAGTAAGAGTACTGATTGACAGTTCATTGCATCTTCAATGCAAGGTGAAGAGCGTGACTACCACCAAAAAAAAATCTCCTGTTCCTGCCTGCGCATGGAATAACTCTTGGAAATGCTTATGAGGTAGCATTTTCAAGAGCACTGAATGTTGACCTAATCCAATATTGACTCAACAGGGATTTCATTATTGATATAAATAGAAACACAGCGTTTTGGGGAAGTCCTTGCTCTATGCAGCATCAGACATTCACCTTCCAGTGACCTTCTCATGTATACAAGTTTCATACTCAGCTAAATGGCTTTCAGATATGCATAAGGCTATTTCATAACAGGCCAAACCATGCAGTGTGACAAAATGATACACTAAAGGACTTAGTCATTTCTCTGCTCATCTTGGGTTTCACACAATCACAGAATGTTAGGGGTTGGAAGGGACCTCCAAAGATCACCCAGTCGAATCCCCTTGCCAGAGCAGCATCACCAAGGGCAGGTCACACAGGAACTTATCTCCAGAGAAGACTTCACAACTCTTTCGGGGCAGCCTGCTCCAGGGCTCTGGCACCCTCATAGTGAAAAAACTTATGTTCCCCTGGAACCTCCTTTGCTCCAGCCTGCACCCATTGCCCCTTGTCCTGTCATTGGACCTCAGTGAGCAGAGCCTGTGATCGTCCTGACACTGCCCTTCATATCTTTATAAACATGACTGAGGTCACCCCTCAAGCTCCTCTTCTCCAAGCTAAAGAGACCCAGCTCCCTCAGCCTTTCCTCACAAGCCAGATGTTCTACTCCTTTCAGTATCTTTGTGGCTCATAATCAATTTTTTGTGCTCTTCTGTGCATTCAAAGCCCAGTCCTTGAAAATTGGTCATTGTATGATCTTCAGGAGCAAAGTCCACACTTGAAGAACCCTCAGAGAACTAAGCAGCACCACTCAGCATACAGGAGGCATCAAGCAGGCAGAGCTGTAGCTAAAATAACTTATTTTTATTGTCAGTGCAGGCCACTCTCTATCAACTCTACAGCTAAAGAGGCAGTTATCAGCTCACACATCTGCAGGAGCTCTCTCCCAGGCTACTCCAACAGAG
Organism: Indicator maculatus; assembly: GCA_013399975.1. Classification (NCBI taxonomy): domain Eukaryota; kingdom Metazoa; phylum Chordata; class Aves; order Piciformes; family Indicatoridae; genus Indicator; species Indicator maculatus. Next base: position 11,196 of record VXBD01014405.1, on the reverse strand, counting down.
CGTTCTCCTGAAAACAAGACATCTTTTGACAGCTTTGCTCCACATACTAAAAGCTGTGGGTACCTGAAAAGAAAGCTTGTGCTCTGGAAAAGGGGGTGTTTCTTTTCAGTGCACACAGCGATTATGAAAAAAAAAAAAAAAAAGAAAAAAGGGCTTTCAAGCATTTTCTATAAAAATTGAAAACACACAGAGAAGAAAAAGAAGTTGTGATTATCACACTCCTGCAGCACGCTGAGATCCTGGTTGAAGACATCTGAGCAGGGACTCAAATCTCAGGAACCCAGGTCTCAGTGTTCCACATTACACTGTTCTAATCAAAACCTCTTTCCCTTTGTGCATCTGTTTCCAGTGAAAATACATCCTTTACTACCAAGGCAATCACACAATAGCAAAGCTTCTCACAGAATATGTGGATTCCACAACTTCTTGGTAAGAACTTAGCTTAAACCCTGTTATGCATCTCTAATTGCTCCCTTCCAATTAACAAAAAATTATGCAACTCATCTTTGCCACAGGCCCCATTTGAGCAAAACAATCATTGAAAATACAATCAGAAATCAACAGGAACCTTTCAAAAGGTACTTCAGTGTTTTATTGAATACCACTTACTCATATACCCAGAGAGCAATTCACAGAATCACAGAATTGTCAGGGTTGGAAGGGACCCCAAGGATCATCTAGTTCCATGAGCAGGGACACCCTCTATTAGATCAGGTTGTCCAGAGCCACATCCAGCCTAGCCTTAAAAAACCTCCAGGGATGGGGCTTCCACCACCTCCCTGGGCAACCTGTTCCACTGTCTCACCACCCTCATGGTGAAGAATTTCTTCCTGATGTCTAATCTAAATCTCCCTTCCTCTAGCTTGGATCCATTGCCCCTAGTTCTATCACTACCTGATACCCTAAAAAGTCCTTCATCAATTTTCTTGTGGGCCCCTTTCAGATATTGGAAGGCCACAATAAGGTCTTACTTGTGGCCTTGTTTTCTCATACTCACAGTAGTTAAATTTAGTCTAGAAGAAAAGAAAGTTTAACTTGGAAGGTGAAAACATCAAATAAACCAGGAATGCCAGGTGGTCTGAGTGCTAAATGTTCACTTGCTCAGTGGGACCTGACAAGGATAAACCTGCAGCTCAGCAAGAAGCTGCCCAGCTCCCAGCAGCAGGGAGTATTATTTTAAGATGCAGTTTTAACAGGGCCTTCTGAGACTTGCCAGGGATTGAAAGGCAAGAAGCAGGCTGGTCTCCAAAGGAATGAGCTATCATCATTTCCAGTAAGCCCAGCACTTCTGACCGTGAAGCAGAGGGCTAGGGTACTTATCTAGGCACCAGTCTGCAACAGCAATCGCTGAATTGGACCCACCAAAAGATCTCAATGGAGCCACTCCAGTGACTGCCACTTGCCAGTAGCACTCAACAGCCTTACTTTTGACATGCTGCTGCCTTGAACGTGCCTGGTGACTACACAGGGGTGAGGACTACCTCAGTCCCTAAGCACAAGTGGCACCACGGGATTGGCTGAACTCAACATGCAGCCGAAGTCCTCAGACCCTGCTGGCATCACCCACATGGACCATTGGAAGCAGGTGACTGAGCTGCATCCCCTGCCCTGCGCAGTGCCTGAGTGGTGGACAGGCACCTGACAAAGCCACAGCAGCAAACAGACACCACTAGGGAAAATGCTCAACACCATGCTCTGCCCTCCAGAGCTCAGCCTTACAGAGCCAGCCAGGGTGTTCCACAGCTGAGCAAAGCCCTTGGAATGCAGGCTGTGCATTAAAAAAAAAAAAGAATGAAACGCCACCTGGAGATGCCTGGCTCTCCTGCTTGTAGACAGAACCTATGCAACCTATGCTGTCTACAACTACCTGAAGGGAGGTTGTAGCCAGGAGAGGGTTGGTCTCTTCTCCCAGGCAACCAGCAACAGAACAAGAGGACACAGTCTCAAGCTGTGCCAGGGGAGGTTTAGGCTGCAGGTGAGGAGAAAGTTCTTCACAGAGAGAGTGGTTGGCCATTGGAACGGGCTGCCCAGGGAGGTGGTGGAGTCACCATCCCTGGAGGTGTTCAAGAGGGGATTGGACGTGGCACTTGGTGCCATGGTTTAGATAGGCATGAGGTGTAGGGTGACAGGTTGGACTCCACGATCTTTGAGGTCTCTTCCAACCTTCTTGATTCTATGATTCTATGATTCTTTACAGCAGTCCATTTCTTATGGTCATTACCAGATCAAAATGTCCCACAGCTGCTTAGAATTGGGGACCTTCGCCAAGAATTGTTACACTCCCATTTTTTACACCACTGATTTGCTCTTCCTTTTCCCCAGTACCACACAGCTCTTCAAGGGTTGCCTGTCTTTCATATAATATGGACTTATTTCAATATTCACTAATCTGGTGAGCTGAAGGAAAGAAACAAAGCAGGCAGCAAATGGTGAGACAACATCCACCTCTTTCATCATCCTCACATCTAGACCAAAAGTTTCCTCACTCATGTTCTTACTAATTAAAGGGTAAGCCAGGTATTAAACCAGTTTCCATGAGGAAGTATAGAGGAAAGGGTTTACAAGGCATTTAGATTAAGGAAGCAGGTGTTTCACAGAATGTTAGGGGTTGAAAGGGAGCTCCAAAGATCCATCCAACCTCCCCTGCCAGAGCTCACTCAGCTTTTCCTCAGCAGGGAGATGTTCCACTTCCTTCAGCATCTTTGTGGCTCAGCACTGAACTTTTACAAGAAGTTCTCTGAGATCTTTCCTGAACCTGGACACAATAATCCAGGTGTGGCCAGCTCCCAAAGAGGTGCAAATTCATCAGGGTACGCTGTGACACCGTTCTGATGAAGCTAACAAAAAGGTGAAGGCAGTCAAGTTAACAAAATGCCCAATATGTCTATATTCTACAACAGTTAAGCTGTAACAGAAGCTTGGACCTTTAACATTTGTAGCTGTTTCACTGCAAATTTGATTATCTTCATTTCAGAAAAAAAAAAAAAAGCAAGATTCATGAATGAAAGTCCTTAATATTATAGCAAGGTCTGTAACAGAATTGTAATTGTTTTTATTTTCATAAGCACATTTCCCCCTCCCCTTTTCTACGATTTTAGTTTTCTGGCTTCTGTTTGTTTTAGAAGGACCTCCAAAGGCTTCATAATCAACAGGAAGGAAAAGTTGTACATAGTTTTGGCACAAAGTACCTCCCTGGGAAACCTGCTGCAGTGTTGCAGCACCTTTATGGTGCAGAACTTTTTCCTAACATCCAATCTAAATTTATTCTTCTCCCATTTCAAACCATTGCCCCTTGTCCTATCACTGAAGGGCTTTGTAAACAGTCCCTCTGCAGCCTTCTTGTAGGCCCTACTGGAAGGCTGCTATTAGGTCCCCCTGGAGCCTTTTCTTCTCCAGGCTGAACAACTCCAGCTCCCTCAGTCTCCTGAGCATTTCTGTGGCCCTCCTCTGGACTTGCTCCATCAGGTCAGTGCCTTTCCTGTGCTGTGGGCTTGTGCCTGTCTTTAAAGAGAATCATGGTCCTATCCTGTGGTGTAACCTCCTTCCTGAAGTAGGATACAACCTCAGTCCCTTTCCTGCAATGCCACATTTCACATCAATGATCCCATATATGGACTAGCCTTCCTCCTAGAGATTTAGACAAAGCACACTGCAGCAGCAGCAGCATGGATGGAACCTATTTAACAGTTCTGTCAGGCAGCTGCCACTTTCCCCTTCCCAACTGCTTTTTTTCTTCTGGTGACCGCTCTTGCCACAGAACAGTTGCATTGTTTGCAAGCACAAAAGTGCAGTGTTGCACTCCCCTGTGTCCCTTCTTACTTGTTCAGTAAAAAGCTGATTGCTGCCCAGTGTTTGCATGGCCTGACAAGTCAGACAGCTCAACCAGATTTTGCTCTCTCAGAAGGGGCATTCAATTTTTATTTCTCATCTTTCCTCAGCTGAGTTTTCTGGAATTACAGAAAATTATTTATCTTTGAATTTTTTACTTCCACATCAGACACGGTTGTCTTTATGAACAGAGCCAGAAAGATCAGTTTCTCCAACATCAGTCACAAATCACACACAGCCTGGGGCTCCCCTACTCCCATAATTTTTTGGAAGCTATTTTCCTTGCAAACATCATGATTGGAACATCATAAGAGACTCACAAAGACCACATGCTACAGGTTCAGTCTGCCTCAATCTTTCAGAGATGGGGTATCCAGTATGTCCAGATACCCAGGGCACCAGCTGAACAAGTCAGACGTCACAGAACACTGCACAGAGTTTTCCTACAAAAACACGTTTGTCTCTTGTTCTTCTAATCTGATTATGTTCCCAAGACACAGGAAAAAGGAGAACTGTCTGAGTATTGGTAAAAATGCAATTAAGGACAGACTAAGAGGCAGTTCCCTCCTACTCTCCTTGTTCCCTCTTCCATCCCCAAGGAAACTCTGGCATCCCTCTGAAATGCCATTGTAGCACACCATATTTTGACTGTTGTTCTCACAGGTAAAGCAACCTTCAAAACACTAAAAAGTGGTAAACTCGATGTCTACAATTAAAACCACACAGGCACTGCTGCTTCTCCAAGAAAGGCAGCTCAGGAAAATTTCACCATAACGAGCAGCAAAGAAAATATTTAACTTTCAAATCTTTCCTCACTGAGTACCCACACCACAGGCAAACATAAGGAAAGGGAATGGATTATAAAGTGATGTTGGCTGTACTTTTAACAAAAACATGGGCAGAGGTAAACTGGGTTACAGAAGCATGTTCAGGTTTTATCAGAACAATCTCCACAAGGCTGTTCAATCCAAATCTCCAGGTTAAGCACTGCCCTGTAATCCCCTGCAACAGTGCCCACTTGATGCCTGGATTATCCATATCTAGAAAGAAGATTTTCTTATGAAGCATATGTTTAAAAAGCAAAACATGGTGGTTGCTGGTTTTTTTAACCAATATCCTACGCAGATAGTTGAATTATTTCAAGAAGAGACATGGATTTTGCCTTTTTGGGGGTTTTTTTGGGTTTTTTAAAATTGTATCTATATAACTTGCAGCTGGTAGTCTACAGAGAGAGAGAGACGTTGTCAACATATGATAGGACACATCCCCCAAAATACTAACACTTTGGAGCTAAAATGGGTAGCACAGGAAATTGTTGTGGAAACCTGATGAGAGTTTGCTTGTTTCAACACTCTGAGTAGAATTTAAGCTACTAATGATGGAAGGTTAAGGAAGAGAAGGAACACTGATCTGGATTGCTGGAAGTTAACCGTGATAACATTTGTAGCTGAAATCGCACTGTGGACTGAGCTGGTATTTTCTCTTCTTGTCCTACAGTGCTAAACCAAAGCAGGCAAACAAAAAGATTTCTCATTTACATGGTGATAGGACCATCTGCTCCCCAAGTAATAACCCAAAATAAAACAGTCCTTCGGGCGCTGCGCCGGCCAGCACCGCACGCGTGCAACGCGCACGCTGACAATTCCCCCACTGCCAGGCTGCCTTATGTAAGGGGGCCCTGCTGTTTTCTCCTTTTCATTTTTCTTGCTGGCTATGCAGCTTTTCCAGTGCTCCCAAAGGCTGTTTTATTTTTCAGACTATCTTTAACCAGACAATCTTGCAAGAGAAGCACAAGTCTTTAAGGCTAACGTTACAATCCAAGCAGAAGAGCTCGTCACAGAAAGGATTTTCAAAGCTTCGACTCATTTCAAGTGCTGCTTACATTCATTTCACAGTTTTTCCGCTGAATGCAGAACTTCATTCTGCATTCCACTGAACACCTCAAATCCCCTCGACAGTCAATGAACATCTGGAGTCCAAGAGAATACAGAAGTAATCCCTAAGGCTGGACTGCAAAACACGTCAGGAACCCTCTCTGCTACAAAAGTCACTCTGAAAATCTTGCAGCAGGTCAACTGAATCCAGGCTGCTCTTCACTACTGGCTTTTCTAACACATACTTTATTTTCAAACCAATTTCCCTTAACAACAGTATAGAATTAATATAGCTGTAAGTGTAATTACCTAAACTATCTTGATAAAACCTACAACAGGTAGGTCCATCCATGCTCAGTAGCATGGCACTCCTAGAACATTCTTTTAACGAGATTCTTAGCACCCTTCACTCTCCCGAGAGTCTTCAGAGGAGTTGATGGCACTCAGCTCCTGGGGCTTTTACACCTTTCCTTCCATTAGAGGAAAAAAAAACCCAAAAAACCTAACCAAAAAAAAGAAAAGAAAAAAAGAAACAAAGAAAGTCAACAACACACAAAAGCTCTCCTACACACACATACACACACATACCCCCAAACAGAGGGGAATAAAAGGAAAGGTATGAGGTGCCAGTCTGGAATGAAATGGGTTTTTGAACAGACAGTCATATTTGGCACTGTCAGCAAAAGCTTGTGGGTGGCCCTGTGCCTCTCCGAGCCTTAATGCCCCTTTGTACATTGGTCACTTAGAAATGTCCCCTGGAAAGTTCAGCTCTGCTGCTTCCAACGTTACGTTCACAATGCTGCTGAACAGACTCGATGGAGAGATTCACTTCCCCCACCCCAGGTCCACAAAGCACTGTACATTAAGGATGTATCCCATTTGGCCTTCAGGTAGCATTTTTATGGTCCATGCAGATCCACAATTATTTTCCCTTTAAAAAGACTCAACGGAAAACAGAACTCTCTGCTGGAGAGTCTGGAAATTAAAAACTATTGGATCTCCCAAACTGCTTCCTAGGATCCTCAGGCAGAAGACTGGAGTAAAGGGTCCTCACATGGTTCTAGCTGCATTCTCAGTATACCACTTTTATGAAGAAACCAGAGCTGTAGAAATTCCTCTGGCATAGCGTGGAAGCCAGAATCAGGCAAGACATTGTCATAGTAATGGTGGCTAATAAACTTTCCATGCAGGTCCACTGAGAAGGGCCAGAAGCCGTAAATTGTTACTTCCTCACACAGCCCGAGGGCGGCGCTGACCAGGAAGAGTCCCGTGGAGAGCCGTTTGGCATGGATACCTTTGCTCTTCCAGAACTTGCCGATGTCACGTAGGAAATTGGGGTTGGCAAAAAGGACAGCCTGCTTGGCACCAAAGTCCTCCAGGGTGTAATAGACACGTAGGGAGGGTCCCGTCCCTGTCTTCATGGAGAAGGCTGGCATGTAGATGTAGCTGTGGTTGTACACCTTCACGCTGTCCACAAACGCTTTGCGAGACCACAGCAGATTCTGGAACCTGTAAAACAACCAAGGACAACAAACTGGTCACACACAGGTTCTCCCAGGATTTTCAATAGCCAGGCAGAGGTTTCTCTTCATACATGTATTTACCATCACCTGCACACCTTTCTCGAACCCAGAGAAAGTCCACACAAGCTGCTGTGGTGCTCAGCGCTAGGACAAGGAACACTGGCTGCAAGCTAGAACACAGGAGGTTCCACCCCAACATGAGGAGGCACTTCTTCACTGTGAGGGTGCCAGAGCCCTGGAGCAGGCTGCCCAGAGATGCTATGGAGTCTCCTTTTCTGGAGACATTACAAACCCACCTGGATGTGTTCCTGTATGATCTGCCCTGCCTGCTCTGGCAGAGGGGTTGGACCTGATGATCTCTGGAGGTCCTTTCCAGCCTCTAACATTCTGTGATTCTAACTGTCTGATACTGCCTCTCTTGTAAAAACAGAAATCTGAGCAGACAGTTGAAAGCCATCTGGTATCTTGCTAACTGCAAGGCCCAAAATGTTTCTAATTTTACCTTCTCAAAAATCCCTGTATGAATGCTGACAGTTTTCCTGAAAATCTATTATTGTTAGTAACATATTTTTTTGTTTCCACATATTTTTTTTTCTCTCCAGACTCTCCACTTGTCCTTGTTGGATTTCATTCAGTTTCTCTCTTCCCAGATCTCCAGCCTGTCCAGGTCTGGCTGAATGGCAGCACAGCTCCAGGAGGTGTCAGCCAGCCCTCCCAGTTTTGTGTCATCAGCAAGCAATCAATGAACTGTTTAGGGTAAGTGACACCACAAATGTTTAGCAACAGGCACCAAACTGTTGAGAGCTGGTGTTTAAGATGGCATGAGTAGGTTTAAAAGCAGTTAGTATTTGTAGCATGCAAGTTAAAGGAGAGAGAAATTGGCAGCTATGAGGTGGGCAATGTGTACATAAAGATTATTTCTCTACTATCACAGTCTTCTCATCTCTTGATATAAAAAAACTACATCAGGTTATGATTTGTTAAACTGGCAACAGCTACTTGGTGATGTCTCTTTTACCTCTGATGTGAGAGACAGATACTATACCAAACCCAGTATCTTGTCAGGGATACAACCATTCTTTGCCATATGCTTCTGGAACATGCCAAGATGAATGAGATGTCCAGCAGGCAATCCTAGGTCATTCAAACACACAAAACCCTGCACTGATGTTTGCCCTGTCCTGATGTCTGACACTAAACAAATCAGATACTAAAGTATCCCAAATATGTACCAGGGGATGTAACTCATAGGGAGGTCTGCCAGAACCAAACACAATGCCTGAAGCACAATGCTGCTATGTAATAGAAACTCTTTGATCCTGGGGGATTGATGGCATTAGAGGGTACCTCTATATGAGAAAGTCACCGTGATTTAATCTCTATAATCTGCTTCCCCTCCAGGGTCCACCCACAGAGATTTCACACCACCACCAAACCCTCCCCGCCTGTACCACAAGAGAGTACCCAAAGGCTCCTTGCATGCAGGCAAATTTACTACATCAAAAGCCACTTCTGACCAAGCCTCACATGCACTCTTTCCACTGCAGCTGGGCTGCTCCCCTGCATGTGATCTCTGCTCCCAAACACCCATCCTGCCTTTGTTGCTGCCTACTCTCTCACTTTCCTACAGCTAAGGCAAATGTGTCATGACTGATTTCATAGTCACGCAGCAGAGGAGTCAGAACAAAAAAGGGGAAACAGCAGCACTGGATTTTTCCCCTTCTCTGGGGTAGGCAGAGAGATAGGTATAAGAGTCTATTTTTCTAATGGTTATGAAGAGACCAATTTTATGCATAGATCAATTTTATGCCACTTTACTTTGCTCTGGTAAGACCTCATCTGAAGTACTGCATCTAGCTCTGGAGCCCTCAACACAGCAAGAACATGGACCTGATGGAGCAGGTCCAGAAGAGGGTCACAAAGATCCTCAGGAGGCTGGAGCATCTCTGCTATGAGAACAGGCTGAGGGAGCTGAGGTTGTTCAACCTGGAGAAGAGAACGTTCCAGGCAGACTGAACAGTGGCCTTCCAGTACTTGAAGGGGGCTACAAGAAGGCTGCAGAGAGACTGTTTGCAAAGGCCTGCAGGGATAGGATGAGGAGCAATGGTTTGAAATGAGAAGAGATTTAGACTGGATGTTAGGAACAAATACTGCACCATGAGGGGGTGGAACGCTGGAACAGGTTGCCCAGGGAGGTGGTTGGGGCCCAATCCCTGGAAATATTCAAGGTGAGGCTCAACAGGGCTCTGGGCAACCTGATCAAGTTGAGGATTCCCCTGCTGACTGCAGAGAGGGTTGGACTAGATGACCTTCAGAGGTTCCTTCCAACTGAGACCATTCTATGATTCTAAGGCTCTGAGCAACCAGACCTAGTGGCAGATGTTCCTGTTCCCTGCATAGAGGTTGGACTAGATGACCTTTGGAGGCCCCTTCCAACCCAAACCATTCTATGATCTCTTTGAAACAACACCAGGATACCACACACACAGCAGCATACACAGATTTTTAGTAGGATGTCAGATGACCTCAAAGAAGCACCAGATAAAATTTCAGCTGAAACAATTGTCAACAAAAAATACAGCCTTGACAGCACTGAAATGTCCCATGAACATCTGCCAGGCTTTTTGAAGTCTTTGTTTTGGCAGAAAACCTGACATTTGTTTTCAATATGCAATATTTGGCCTCCTGTTTTGCTGCAAGTTTCTTGCAAAATTTCCTTCAAGCACAGTTAGAATAAAGCTGTTTAGAAGAAACCTCCTGAAATCTGCCTTGGGTCTTCATTACTGTTCTGCTCTGCAGATCTGTTCCTACTGCTCAGTGCTTTTTGCTAATGTAAATGAAGCCACTGTCTTCCAAGCAAGAAATCAATTCAACCTGAACACATAAAACAAAGTAATAAAAATAATTTCTTAAGTTACTGCATTTGGCTTCCTTGTCTGTAGAAATAGCCAAGACACAGCTGAATACAGAGGCCAAATTAAGCCAAAGGTGCCCTGGGAGAAATCAATTGCCTGGCTGTACCTTCTCACATGGGCCCTCTCATCCCATTACTATCCGACCTTTAACTAAGTGTTCCCCAAAATGGGCTTCACTATCCTCTGGGGCCCCCAACACAAGACATATATGGATCTGCTGGAGCAGGTCCAGAGGAGGCCACAAAGATATTCAGAAGACTGGAACACCTCTCCTATGAAGACTGAGACTAAGCTGAAAGAATTGGGGCTGTTGAGCCTGGAGAAGAGAAGGCTCTGGGGAGACCTTAGAGCTGCATTTCAGTATCTGAAAAGGACCTACAGGAAGGCTGGGGAGGGACTGTTTAGAAGGGCTTGGAGTGATAGGACCAGGGACAATGGTTTGAAACTGGAGCAGGGCAGATTTAGGTTGGACATCAGAAGGAAGCTCTTTACAATGAGAGTGGTGAAATATTGGAATAGGCTACCCAGGGATGTGGTTGAGTCCCTGTCCCTGGAGACATTCAAGATGAGACTGGATGTGGCCCTGGGCAGCCTGATGTAGTTGGAGAAGTGTCTATGCTGACTGCAGAGGGGTTGGAGAAGATGATTTGTGAGGGTCCCTTCCAGCCCAGTGCAGTCTGTGAATCTGTGACTCCTCTTTCCCTGAGAAGCAGCAAGACAACCTGTCAGATTACCAGGTACAGGAGTTGGGTCCATCCTATTAAACTCCTTCCGTTTCCATTGGGAAGCTGTGACTAAGGGGTAAANCAATCCCTACCTTAATACTTTCAATATTCACCTAGGCACTCAGAGCCTCAGTATCCAAAACCTCTTCTAATAACACTAATTGCTTATTAAATGTAGAATAAGACCATCAGCAGGCTTTTGGACTACAGCCCTCTCTATAACTTGGGACTTCCACTGTGACATGGGAGAAGCCCCGTCAAACTTCCTTTTGCAGCAAATCACAGAATACATCTGGTTGGAAGGGACCTCAAAGATCACCCAGTCCAACCC
>VXBD01014404.1:77083-98128 GCA_013399975.1 Indicator maculatus | reverse complement strand
TTTTCATAATTCATAATTAATAATCTCATTTTGCTTTCTCTTGCTACATAAGCTCACGCTGCGTAAGCTGTAAGTCTTCTCATTCCCACATGCAAGGGTACTGGAAGCCTCTGCAACACGTAAAGAAGCCCCTGCCTGAGATGCTTGAGGAACCAGCATAGGATGATCCCTTTGCTGAGCTACAGGAAGCCGGCATCGTAAGCCCAGTCGAGAGGACAGAGGAAGCCCCGAGGGTAAGCTTTAGCCCAGACGGGGAGGGACTAGCCCAAGCCTGGCAGTCCAGAACTGCTGCAATCATAAGCAGCCAATCAAGCAGAAACGCATCTTGCGTGCCCCCCGCCATTTGCGGGACATAAGAGGAGCCACCCACTGTCACCGCTCCACAGCCCTGTGTCATCAGGGTAAAGAAGCTTGGGATTTTCTGAGAGAGAAATTGAGAGAGAGAAAGACATCCTCTCCTTTGAGATCAAGCCAAAGATTGCTGCAGTCACCTTAATGGGAAGCAGTCACTGAGAGATTCGGCATTGTCAGCTCACTTCGAGCCGAGGGGGAAGCTCCGCATCACCGCACACCCCTTCTCGACCCTGCCCACTGGCAACCATCACCTCGACTGCGAGGGCCGACCCCGAAGAGACTCGGCCCCTTCGCGCAAGACCACTCCCCTGGACTGGCCCTGCCGAGCCGACCCTCTGTTCAGGGAGCTGCTCCAACCCTGTTCAAGGGAAGCCACCAGTTGGCAGAAAGCCTCACCCCTCCATGGCTGCGGGAGGAGAAAGAAAGCCTCGCCCCACCTGCGGAGGCGGTAGGAGAAAGAAGGGCACAGCCCAGATGGACCAGCCCCAGGCAGACAGGCAGACCTTAAGCTGACAGCTGCGAGCAGCCAGCGTAACCCAGCAACTTGCCTTACTACAAAGAAAGAAAGCCAGAATGTATCTTTTCATGTGTGCAACATTCAGTAACATTCTATTCAAAGAGCCCTTGCATAGTCGCATGATATTTCCAGATTGACTTGCCTTGTGATAACATTATAAGTATCTCTACATAGTTGCAAGCCACCAAACATCTTGTTGAGTCTCCATCTAGTGGACAAGCAGCGGAACTGCACCTTTTGCTCCCTTAATTAGGAATGATTCTATAAATATTGTAATTGGATCGAATTGTATATACTAAACCAGTTATGGACTATATTTTTACAACTGTGCATTTGAATCAATATATATAAGGTGATTAATCAATTATCCATAATTTTAATAATCAATAAATAATAATTTTCATAATTAATGTTTCATAATTCATAATTCTTTATAACCATCCTCCTCCATCTCTCCTAATTCACCACACTGGGTAGCAAGGCTACTCTCTGGACTGCAGACAAAGGTAGAACATGTGCAGAAAGGCAGAGTGCATGCAAGAGAGCCGAGAGCCAGAGCAGAGCAGAAGAGCAGCAGAGTAAAAGAGCGCGTTGTTTACTATTTTGGGTAATATTTATAATTTGCTTGAGGCTTAGATTTAGCAAATAGTCAAACTTGGTCAACACACCATTAGCCAATGGCAGAGCATATAGCCAGAATATGCCCATACTTGGAAGAAGCACAAGCATGAAGCACAAGCATAAAGCATAAGCATAGTACAAACATCCCATAAGGTGGTATGTGCTCTTGTTTACCCTAACAAGGCAGGTTGTGTTGTTTACCCAGACTTGTTGATGCCTGGCCCTTTGTTTTCTCAGCTCTGGGCTGAGTACCCACTCCAGAAGGGAGGGGGAAGTGAGGTTTGAGCAAAACATGTAGGGACATGTTTTGGGAATATTTTGGGCATAATTCTGGGTATATGCACCCTTTACTACAACAGGCCACTGCTGCTTGCCCAGCTGACAATCAAGGCAAACATGTGGGCTACTAGGGAGATAAGTATAGAGATGTGGAAGGGGTTCATGAGTAATTAGATGTTGTATAAGACCACAGAGACATGGGAGGGATCTAAGCTTTACTAGGAAAGTGAAACTTGTGGAGCACATCAAGAGGCTGGAGGCAAAAATGCCATGGGGAGAATCTGAGAAGATGAGAAGTTATGCTATTGAGGGTGAAGAAGACAGTCTGTTAAGGACTTCCAGGACTTCTGTAAGTGGGACTCTGAGAGTCTGTAATTCTGGGGATTCTACAACACCGCAATAAAGGACTTCTGAGGGAGAACTTCTGAGGTTCTCTGCTCTCTGCATTTCTGGAACCTCATTGCTATGCGGCAACAGGGTTTGTGCTTTCATTCATCACCCAATGGCCACCGAGCTGGGGATGAGAAAACAACATCATACCATAATTGAACAAATACAGATCAGGCACATCACAAAAAAATTACAAAGAAATGAACACATGAGGAATTTCTCATTGAATGTTAAGGGCTGCTTCACAAACTTTGTTTGCTTTTCTATTTGATTTAGTGACATACTGCTGTTTTCCATAGATTACTGCAGTGTGGTATCATGCAAAGTGTTGAATAACATCCATTTGATGATTAATAGTCTGTCACAGACGTATGGTCAAGCCTTCCTGTAGATATCCATGTTCAGCTAAAACTCTGTCAACTGTCTGAATAAAGTTAGTTTCTATTTTGCTGTCATCAGTTTAACAGGACAAAGCTTTGACTGATTCTTATCATGGTAGCTCCATTCTTAGAAATGTGAATGCCTATTTAATATATAGTGTTTATATACGCTAATGTAATGTTGGTTTACAAACACTGAGAATCTGCTTCTGACCTTAACTATAGTGACGTTTCTTAATATTGCACTTCCTAGACTCTTGTACTTCTTTTCTATATCTTGATATATTTAATTTAGGCTGTTCATGAATTGTGGCACTGGGTACATTTTGTCCTGTGAGTCAGTTTACTTTTTTATGCCCAGATGGTATAAAGATTGGAGTAATACCTCTGTATTGGTTTAAGCTGGATAGTATATCCTACACTATTCTGAGCAATGCTTGCAGCATGACAGAAGTGGGGGTTGCTGTGATTTTTGAGACTCATGGTGTATTATATAGTTTGTAAAGTTCCTTGTCCTTGGGTCCTTGGTGCTTTTTTTAGTTTTGATTTGGCCTCCTCCAGTATCAGTGGGGAGAGAGAGGAGGGAGGGGGGAAAGGCAGCAAAACTCAGACTATATTAACCCATTACAACCTTACTAGATGATATTTTTCTGATGATCATTATCATATTAAATCATCAGCTGACTGATCATAGTATAATGGAAATACCATATTAACATAATTTATCATCCCTGTATCTTGCTCAGGGAATATTTTACTTTATCATATAATACATTGGTTGTCACTTTTATGATATATTACAGCAAGACATCATCAGAAGGAAACATTTTGATGAAGTAGTACCTAACAGTAGAATATTATATAGGAGTAGACAGCCCTAAGGGGTACTTTGTTTAACAGAATAGTGTAATACAAAGGTAAGAAGATAAATGGCATAATGAAAGATGTGATTATTCTCTGACATCAGAGAATGTCAGAGCCTCTAAGCGGTGATGACTTTTGCATTACATTTATGAATTCACCAAAAAGCTTCATCAAAGGAGCTGAAATTTACTTTGACCTTTTAGAGTGTCTCTACAGAAAAAAAAAAAAAAATAGGCAGTATGCTTATTTCATTAAAACATCTACCTAATTCTTAATGATGAAACATGGTGAGATTTTGCTCTTGTTTTTGGTGGGGTTTTTTGGGCTTTGTGATGTTTTTTGTTTGTTTGTTTTTAATCTAGAAATGTTAATTTATCACAGATAGTTTGGCAAATGACAAATCTTTTTAACCACAAATTCACTGCATTTGACAGACATTGAAATAATTTCTAGCATCCAGGCTTCGTGTAAATGAAACTTATGCATCTGGCTAAGTTATGGCAAAGCTGGATAACCTCCTGCCTTCAGGCACAGGTGCATGGCTATCATGTGTTTACACGGCCTGCTTGCATAATTTATGGATGCAGCTTTGCAGAAGATCCTTTTTTGGTGCTATAATGAAGCATATGCATTGACTCTTTCTCAATCATCTCAGTTACATTTAGGCACTGAAAAATTAATATACATACATATATATACACACAAACTAGTTGGATTTCCAAAGGTCTGGTGGATGGTTAATACATGTTTCAACACCACCTCTTTGGAACGGGTTGCCCAAAGAGGTGGTGGAAGCCCCCTCCCTGGAAGTTTTTACGGCCAGGCTGGATGGGGTCTGGGCAACTGGATCTAGTGGAAAGTAGGGGGTGGGGGGTGGGGTGGAACCAGATGATCCTTGAGATCCTTTCCAACCCTGACAAATCTATGATTCTAAATGGTAGCTCTGGCACATCTGTGCTTGCAGCATCTGAAGATGAACTCTCAGATAATAGGACTGGGGAAGAGAGAGTAAATCAAAGGCATTCAGTAGAACTTAATGACATTTTAGGGAAAAGCATTTTTCTCCTTTATCTATAGATAGTTGATAATTTACATTTTTGCTTCCCTTGATTTCTGGATTATGACCTTGTATACTTAGGGAAATTAAAGCCAACTGGTTTTGATGTCAATGAAGTATGAAGTTCTGGAATACTAATGCATGGGGTTTGTTCCTTAATTTTAAGATCTTCTGTGTAAATTTTTAAAGTTAAAACCTATCTTAAAATTTGTATCGTTCCAAGAGCCATGATGATAACCGAAACACCACCAATTTTCACACTCACAATGAAGTTATATTTTATATTTTATATTTTATAGCACATGCATTTCTTCTATTTCTTATTTTGGCATAGATCTGACAAATTCTGGAGTAGACTGGTGATCATTTTCAATAATTCCCAACAGCCCACAGGGTCTCCTTAGTTTCCCTGAAAGAACTAAGAAAAAAATGGAATCTTTCAGAGGGATGGCTATCATAGTTACACCGAGTAAAAACAGTGAAATCAAGATGAAAAGCTTGTCAGGTAACCTCAGTGTTCAGTGATTTAATACCATCAAAAACAACACTGAAGAGTTATCAGCAATTTCCAGAACACTACTTGATTTATTCCAGGTACAGGAGAGCTTACTAATTACAGTCTTAAGAATGTGCTCTGGGAAATTATCTAAGTAAGCCATATATCCTCCTTAACCAATTTCCACATCTTCTGGCATAATCTCTGAAACTTTCTTCATGTCTAGGACATCAATATCTCCACAGGACATACTGTTATGACTAATGAAAGGTAGATAGAAATCAATTAAAAGGAAAAAGCATATATACCCATGCATTATTTTCTTCCTAGAATAAGATCTAACTTTCAGAAAGGGAACCTTCACTGCTCTTTCTGTCTGGCCTTTCTGTGCTGCACCCTAGAGGATGTACACAGGATACCGATCCAACAATGCAGTCATTCTCTTGGTCATCACATGTTGAGTCCATGTACTTCAATTGTTCACTGGGCCGTCACATTTTAGTTCCTTGATGAAATGCTTTTCTCTTCACATCCATGTCTCTGTTTTGCTATGATGTGCCACAAGTGATACTCAATTAGGGAACTCTTGCTCTTTCCTAAATACAAGTGGATGCTAGAAATCTTCACCTTCTTAATGTATCTGCTGCTGCTTCTACTGATTTATCCTGACTGAAAAAAGATCTTCGGTCTTAATCTGTCTGGGGTCATAGAATTCAATTAAACATCTTTACCTCTTGTTCCATGGTTTTAGGCATTTTTGTTAGTGACAGTATCTCACTCCTTTTCACTTTCTCTCTTTACAAAGGAGATAAAATTGTAGCTGGCTTTCTAGCCTTCCCCAGGCAAATAGATGATTCCTTGCTTTTTCCCAAACTCTGTTTTTCTGAAGACAGTGTTTTACACTCTAGGTTTGCATTGGGATGTGGGAGTGATCATCACCTCATCTATCTAAATTAAGTTGTTGATGGCATGCTCTTGGTCTTTCTGGCCCTCCCTATCCATTTTGTTTACAGTTTGGAACTAAAACAAACAAAAAACCAACCAAACAAACAAACCCCAAGTATAAAGGAGAAAAAGAATTTTCAACTTCTCCCAGCTATGTATGATGAAAGGAACTGACCAGTTTTTTTTCATGTGTATTGCATTTTGCAATATAATCACACAGTGTGTCCATGGACTAAAGTCATGATATTTTATTGCACATTTGGTCTTTAATAAGTGCCTCAAAATCTATCAACTGTTTAAGGTTTTCAGGAATGGAATATGGACAATTGTGGCTTCAAACCAGAAATAAGCATGAGGATAGTGAAATAATTTAGTTTATTTTGGCATTTATCACAGTATCAGAGTACATCAGAGTTTGGAAGGGACCTCAACAGATCATTGGGTCCAACCCCCCTGCCAGAGCAGGATCACTCAGGGTAGTCCACACAGGAACACATCCAGGTGAGTTTTGAAAGTCTCCAGAGAAAGAGACTCCACAACCCCCCTGGGGAGCCTGTTCCAGTGCTCTGTGACCCTCACTGTAAAGAAGTTTCTCCTCATGTTGAGGTGAAATCTTCTATGTTCTAGTTTGCACCCATTGTTCCTCGTCTTATCACTGTGAAACACTGAAAAGAGCCTGGCCCCCTCCACTTGACACCCACCCCTCAGATATTGATAGACATTGATCAAATCCCCTCTCAGTCTTCCCTTCTCAAGACTAAACAGCCCCAGGGATCTCAGCCTCTCTTCTTAGGGGAGATGCTCTCTGTTGGATTCTCTCCAGCAGTTTTCTGTCTCTCTTGAACTGGGAAGCCCAAAACTGGACACAGTATTTCAGGTGTGGTCTNGAGACAATATCAAAAGCTTTACTGAAGTCAAGATATATGACATCCACTGCTCTGCCCTCATCTACCCACTTGGTCATAACTTCATGGATTAGTTAGACAGGATTTCCCCTTGGTAAATCCATGTTGGCTACTCCTGATAATCTTCTTGTCTTCTATGTGGTTAGAGATGACCTCCAGGATGAGCTGCTGCATCATCTTTCCAGGGATGGAGGTGAGGCTGACTGGTCTGTAGTTACCTGGGTTTGAGGGTTAAAAAGCTAAGGGTTGGAACTGCCTGCTTTAGATTCATGGTAATCACAGCAAATGTACCATACAAAAATCTTGAGTCAGAAAAACAAGCTTGTGTTTGTATTGTTCCCCAGTGGTCTTCCAATTACATAAAAACCTATAAAGCAGTTATTTGAGGCATGCTGGCCAATAAGGACTTTTAATTAGATAATTCACAATGGTCATTGTTATTCACACTTCATGTTTTGTAAGTATTTCCAAAACCAATATGACAGCAAGAGGCTTTTTCTTGCTTTTATCTATACATCTCATAATCCACAGGAAGTTTAGCTCCATTGTGATATACACAGGACTAGAAACAGGCACTCTGGCACAGAGGAGATGCAGCTTGTTACACTGCAATCCACAACTCGGACATCTTGGGAATCAATCATCCAATAGCTTGATTTAACAGCACCTGGCCAAAAAGCATGGCTGAACTGACAGTTGCATGGACTTTATTAAAATAAGCACATTCAGTATTTGGCCAACAGTTTTGTAATGGAGAGAGGCTTCCATAGGAGCCATGCAAAGGAACCTTCTATACATGCTGTCAAGAAGCATGTAGTGCTTGCTACGTTTGCCCTGGGATACCACATTTGCACTGGTGGGGATACTAAATAAAAAGGAAAAAACAAGAAAATCATGCAAAAGGGGAAAAACTACCCCAAGGAAGAGTATTTGCTCTCCTAAAATTGGGAAAGTGGAAAGAATTGATGACTTTCTTTGGGACACTTGGAAAGAAGCTGTCCATGTATCAAATAATCAAATGAGAATATTTTTGTACTTTATCTGTGGGAGAAAGTACATTTTGCCAAAACATAACATCCACACCAGTGAAGGTGGATTTCTGATCTGACAGGATACATAGAAAATGGAAGAAAAAATATGGGTCAATTACTGTCAGATGGATGGAGTAGAAGACTTAAAAAGGTATAACACAACAAACAGGCTTCTCTGTCTTCTCTGAGTCTTCCATTGTGGCAAATGTTCCCTTCAAGGGAAAAAAAATCTTGTCAAGGAAGCCAGTAAACCATTACTCATGTTATATCTTTAATAAGGACCTGGCTCAGCCTTGAGGTATAACCTATCAAAAAAACATGGTTCTTGGCCATTCAGTCAGGAGGAGGAGTAGTAATAGGCCTTTTTTGAACAAGATACAGGAAAAGGCAACAATGACAAGTATTTTTTTGTTTGTTTTGTTCGCTTCCACCTGTTTCTTGCATCAAAGTGAGGTGAAAGATCCAGGAGAGATGCCATGTTTTGCTTCTGATGAAGGCCTCTTTGCTTGGGGTGCTACTGACTCTGCTCAGGGACAGATGAGTTGGGAGAAGGTAGGAAGTGACATGCAAGAGACAGCCTTGAGAAGAGCTGGAAGAATGCATACTGAGGAACATGGAGCCAAATCTTACAGAGAAAACTAAGAACTTCCAAGACATAAGAAGGTGTTGGTGCAATACATAAAGTCATTGACTAAGCCTAATCTGCAACCAAGATCTCCGCATCTGCCTAAAGCTCTGGCTGATTCAGGGTCCTGTCACAAACATTTTCTCGCAGATTACCAATAGGGACTTAAAAGGTAAAGCCCTGAGGGTGGTAAATCCCAAAGAACTGCTAATGTTAGAATATTAACCATGGAAACATGGTATCTGTAACCCACATGACACTGTAGATGATTCTGCCACACAGAGAAGTGTGATACTACTGTTTTGTGGAGGACAGTTAACGCCAAAGATACATACAACCCCTCTCCATTATCCTTTCCCAATGAAGAAGCAGATGTTACTTATGTTTTTATTTCTGATGGAAGTCAAATGTTGTATATGCAACTGTAAAGAAGTAAACATATTAAAACCTCAATTTAGCAAAGCTATGGATGCCATTGCTTTCAAGAAGTGTATAACAGATCCACTAAATCATTTACGTGCATGACAGCTTCATGAACCTTTGACAACTCACATTTAGAAAAGACTTTGGAAAGAAAGTCTGCACACACAGTGTGCATTAATTTAATTGAATAATTTATAGTGCTTGTGGTGTGGATTTCCACTACTCCTGCTTCTATGGACTGAGAAAATTTTAGAAGCAATATTATGCAGTGAAATATATTCCTTTTGTTAGTCACAGCTTCCTTTCATTGTAACATTGCTGAACCATGAACAAAGGCAATTTGATCAAGAGACTAAAGGAATCCATTAAAGTCTTTCAATCTTTATGACAAAAAAAATCTACACTAGGAAATTTATTGCTCATAGGAAATAAATCATTTCTATGGTATAAAGTGTGCCTTCCTGTTCTGGCTGGAAATACCTGTCATCAGCACATCGACAACACAAAACATCATGGTGCAGAGAAGAGCTCTTGAGAAGCAGGTAGGCTAGCCCACGTGGCATGCCTCATTGATGGGACAGCACTACAAAAATTTAAGCAGAAATTCTATTGATTTACTCTAGTGTGACCTACAAGACAGCATGTAGAGCTTTTCAGAGTACCACATGGAATGAAATCCCAGTTTAATAGAGTAGTTCAGCAACTATCTGATCCTAAAGACAAGGGAAAATGAAGTACTCCTGCTTCCTTTCTAATCCAGAATATCTTGATAAAGGAATATATTTTTTATATTACATAATAAACTAAAAATTCAGTGAAACAAAATTTTAAGGATGCAGTAAAACACTGAAAAATTAAGATAGAACTAAATGGGTAGTTACAAAATGCTAATAAGAAGCATTCACTTACTTGTAGATATTATTTGGTAACTTGAATTAATTATTCTGGTTTGCTAGAGAAAAGGTTGAAGAGAGTCCCTTCAGGTTAGATACTTTTATGAAACGAATGCTGTGAATAATTTGCTTAAAAATTAAATTATCAATTCAGAGAAATGTGGTTTAAATAAGTATGTTAAACATAATACGAAAATGCAGTTACAATGTTTGTGCAATGTTTATTCATTAATACAGAAACAAACCAGAAACAGACTGCTGGATATTCCATTCTTCTCCAGGAGAAAATGATTATGAACAGAGAATGTCTGCCGAATTGTTTAATCAATAGAAGCTCTCCTGTAGTATTGGGAATATATCTACACTAAAAAGTCTCTCAAAATAAATTAAGCACAACCATGACATTGCTATGGAGGGTGAAATAAGAGGAATTGGTAAGTGTGGTGGCTGAGTTGCAGGATTCAGGCAACTGTGGTTATTTTCTTAGAGTTCACTGTATGTATTACTACAGTGACGTTATAGGGACTCTGAGTAAACAGAGTAAATATTTCTTAATTGTCACAATATTGTCATTTTAGAGAAATGGATCCAGTATGTTTTTTTCAGGCTACAACTCTTTAACAGATATACATCTGCATTGCCAATGAGGGCTAGAGTGGGAGAAAGAGCCTACACACGCAAGCTAATTGTTCATGTTGAATAACAGTTTATCCATGACTAGAGGTATTTATCTCAGTCGAAGCACTAAAGATTTGGGAGCTCTTTAGCCTGAGTAAGGATAAGAAACCTTTGAAGGAAATGTGGAACACATTTATTATGAGATTTACCCTAGGGCTTTTTCAAAAGTAGAGTGACTGCATTTTTATTCAAAAGGGTTTGCATTAAAACTTCAGATGTGGATCTTCAAAAGGGAATTTAAACTAAAAGCAGAGTGCCTGATGGAAAAAACATGATCATTCCAGTTAGAGGTTCTGATACAGTGGTGCAGTGAAAGTTATAACTTAAAAATACAGGGAGCAATAACAGGAAACACTGAGAGTGAAGATAAAGGCAGTCAGAAATTGGAGTAGGAATGAAACCATGGTTAGTCATGTGGTATTATGGGAGAATATGACAAGTCTCATCTCAAAATGTACTTCAGTTAGTTTCAGAAAACACAAGATCAAGGCAGTAAGTGTGGCCACCTTACAAAGAAGAAAACTTGTTCTTCCACATGGTTTCAAATCTATATGTGCCCTTTCTTATTTCCTATTTCTTTTTTGTGCTCTTTCTTATTTCCTTATTTCCATTTCTTTCTGAGGTCAGTCAAACATGTTCACCTAAAGGTTTCCTGAAAAGAAAAATTATTTTAAGAAAGCAGACTAAATTTGCCTCATGTTACTTCACAAAAATTTCTGTGCTGGCCTAACCCTCATTGAATGGATTTCTGGCATTTGAATGGATTTCTGGCATTTGAATGGCGAACAAATGGCGAATGAAATAGGCCATAATATGAACCTGTGAAACATTTTATAAGAGAAGACAAAACCCCATGAGATTTCTTAAAAGTTTTGTTTGTTTGTTTGTTTGCTTGAACCCGAAATGCGATTCAAAGCAAAAACCTGAAGCTCTAGAGTAGGAAGAAGGGGAACAAGTAATCTAAGTTTCATCAATAATATAAAAGAATAATGCATGCAGATTTTATATTTACTTCAAAGATAATAAATAGAGAGCTTTTTTTTTTTTTTAAAGACTAATCCCACCTATGAGGATTAATGTTTAATGCCAGGAGGCAGAGTATTCTGCCACCTTTCAGGATGAATACAGCCACAGTGGGGCAGTCAAGGACAAGACACGTGATTTACTTCTAAAATGCTTCCAAAGTGCAAGGAACAAATCAAATATTTTAGATACTAAGGGCAAATTCCTGCAGATCTTATTCAGGCAAAACTCCTGTTGAAGCCAATGGGAGTTTTGCCTGAATAAGTACTGAGCAAAGATTATGATGTTTGACCCAGCTTTATCAGAGTCATACAAATCTACATCTAATGTGTTTTTAAGACAGACAACCACTGTGCCACAATGTTCCTGTGGCATTGTGTTTAAAGGAAATCTTTCCTCCCTCACTTATATAACACGGGAAGAACTCACACCTGGGCAAGGAGTTGGAAAATCTGCTGAAGAATGAGAATAAAAAGAATAAATTCACCATGGCAAAGTCTTGGAAATCTAGATAAATACAGAAAAGTGCACAAGTGAGATTCCTGAGGGATTGTCCCTACATAGCTGTTTAAGTTTTGCCTACTTCAATGGGTTCAATACCAGTAAGTTTTGAATTTTAAACCAAAGCCAAACTTTACGCTCTTGACTGCAAGTTGTCATAGTTACCACAGTTGAATGTATTATAATATAATATCACAGTTATCACAGATTTATCACGTTATCTGTGAGGGGAAAATAAAGATCTGTTTTTTTCCTCTAGCTATATAACCACAAGTAAGGAATGATTATTTTCCCCCAGATAACTTTCTACATGTGCTACCAGTTAATAATATAACAACTGGGAATGCTGGTTGGCAGCTGTCTGAACATGAGCCAGCAGTGTGCTCAGGTGGCTAAGAATGCCAACAGCATCCTGGCCTGTATCAGGAATAGAGTGATGGCCAGCAGCAGTAGGGAAGTGAATATGCCCCTCTACTTGGCACTGGTGAGCCTGCACCTCAAACATTGTGTTCAGTTTTGTGCCCCTCACTACAGGAAAGACATTGAGGTGCAGAAATGTGTCCAGAAAAGGGTAACAAAGCTGCTGAACAGTCTAGAGAAAAGGTCTTGTGGAGAGCAGCTGGGGGATTTTTTGTTACATTTAATAGTCTATATCAAATTTCATTAGTGCCACATGAAATGTTTTAAAATACTGCAGATCAACATGCTAGCACTGGTCTACCTGGTTTTACTGTTTAGAGTCTTTCTGTTGGATTGTACTCAACTACATAACTGTTTACATTCAGATGGTTATTCCCATAGTCATATTTTGTCATCACTTTCACTAACAAATGCATTTTGCAGAATTAGACCACTGAAAAGCAATGACTTACTGAAAAATCTTGAGGCCAGGATGGTTTATTTTTCATCATTTTTCATCTATGTGGCACAGGATTTCAGTGTGTGAATCCAGCACAGCCCTTTCTGTATATGACAGGGTATGTCTCTTAGAATAGATTATCACAGGTATCTTGTACATCCATGGACTGTTTTAGGGTTTAGAGCTACTCTTACTACTTGAAGCAAGAGGTGTGGTAGTGAATCAAACCCAAAGTGCTCTAATCCCATAATCTGTAGCAGTAGTCATATCAATTGTGTGTGTCATATCAGGATGGTGTGGAATCTTGACAATAATCCACAGTCTGCTGTTTCCCTCTGTTACATTTATTTTCTTCCTGTCCTCCTTTCTTTCTTCCTTAGGATAAAATACGAGGTTTCATCTCTTTAAAATTGTTTTTGACTGTGTGAGAGATCCTTCTCTTGAACATGCAAATCATCTGGGGACGTGATGATTACATAAGAACTGAGGAATGTCTCAACAAAGACAAGCACATCCTGGAAGGCTTGCCTGATAAACAGCTATCAGTCAGGGGTATGGCGTAAAGACCTTCTGAAATGTGCAACAAAGATAAATTCATAGTGAATAACCCACCTGATGTGTCAGCTCTGCCCACCAAGACCTGGAAGTCACATATGCATTGTAATGTGACTAGGGTGTGGGCCAGGTGGAGATGCAATGAACGAAACAGGAACAATATAAAAGCCCTGAGCTATACCTGTTTATGGGGGGAGACATCACTGGGGACATCTCAGGCTGGAAGCAGCAGCCCAGGACATCTCTCCTGCCACCAGCACCAAAGAAAAACCATGGGGTGGTAACTATTTCTCCTGCTCTCTCTTTCTCCATTTTCCCTCTCCCTCTCCCTCTCTTTTCTTCCTTTCTCTGTTTACTCTATTCTCTCTCTCTCATAAATAGGCTTGTCATGACCTCATTTGTGTCTTAACTTCACTCAGGAGAATGTTCAAAAAAGAACCGCATCTCCTTCCCAACCCTCAGATCTAGACACTGTGGTAACTTGGGTATTATTTCTCCCCAAGAATATTGACTACCTTTTTGTTTAAAAAAATCAAATCTCCAGCAAGCAAACAAAAAAACCCCAACCTGTTGAAATCTTGGCCCAAAATTTTTCTGTAGTGACCTGCCGCATGGTTAATTACGCATTTTGTGATAAACCTACTTGCCACGTTCAAAATACTTTTTAATTTCTTATCATTTAACTTCACCGAAAAGTATCTTTATTTTTGTACTTTATGAAATGGGAATGTAAATTTCTAATCTAGACTGCTTATTATTCAACATCCCAATGATCATTTGGTCCTCATTTTTAATCTAGATAAGAAACTCACTTATGTGAATTTCCTCCAGTATTTTGATATCTCTGCAAGATGCAGATATGCTTTCCTGCTAATCCTTTGGAATAGCATCTGAGTTTAATGGTATTCACAGTCAGGGCTAGGCAGATCTTTTCTGATTGTTGAGATACCTCTCATAACCTGGGATATCTTTCTTAACCCTAATTCCTATGTGTCTCTTTTCTACAGCAGCTACCATGAGTTCAATAATGTACATATGTAGTGAGTCAATGGAAAATACCCCAACAGTGAGCAAGTTTTCAGCCTGGGATATATGAACCACTGAGAGTCTGTGGAATACTTGAAATATATCTGTGAAAGATACCAAAGTCCAAAGTGCTATGAAAGACCCCACAAATGGGCATTTTCTAACAAAGTATACATCTCCATTGGATACATTTAAGGAATACATGCAATGAAGGAGGTTGACAACCACTGCACCAAAATGTTTGCCATATTCAGCCAATATTAGAACAAAAATAATCAATGCAATCACTATTAAATGTCATAAACAGATTCATCATTTGTCTCCTAAATGCAACAATCTTCATCACTAACACTTTAGATCTGTAAGTAGTTCATTCTCAATCCTACGCTGTAAGCAATTTGTAAATGTTTGAGCATGAAAACGTGTATTCTGTATTTCTCAGCCAAATACAATATTTGGAGTTCCTACCTGGGTGTGGAAAAGCAGGGATGAGACTGTTATATTGCTTCACAATTACATTTGAACACAATTTAGAATTCTATCTGAATTAAACTCTTTGGACTTTCTGTACATCTAAATAAAACTTCTCATGCTTTTTTTCATATGTTCTTAGAACTCAAATGAAAACCGTTTAACAAAGTTTGACAAAGTTATGATAAAAAACAAAACAAAGAAAAAACCCCAATCCAAACCTGAGTGAGGAAGAGAGTAATTACAGAAGTAGAAAGTTAGACAAAACATGGAGAAAGAACGTAATTTCCTATTTATGGCTCATTCTTTTTTCTTGGACTTACCTTCTAAGGGTCTGCTTTTCTTAGAATCATGGAATCATTAAGGTTGGAAGAGATCTATAAGATCATTGAGTCCAACCATAACCCAACTACCATGACCACTAAACTATATCTTGAAGCACCACATCTACAGGTGTCTTGGTTGTCTCCAGGGATGGCGACTCCACCACCTCCCTTGGCAGTCTGTTCCAGTGCATCAGCACTCATTCAGCAAAGAAATCTTTCTTAATATCCAATCCAAACCTCCCCTGTTTCCTCTAATTCTATTGCTAGTTACTTGGGAGAAGAGACCAACATCAGCCTCACTACAACCTTCTTTCAGGTAGTTGTAGAGAGCCATGAATCTCTCCTTAGCCCTCTCTTCTCCAGACTAAACAACCCCAGCTCCCTCAGCTGCTCCTTGTATGACATGCACTTCAAACCCCTTGCCAGTCTTGTTGCTCTTCTCTGGACATGTTCAATATCTTTCCTATACTGTGGAGCCCAGAACCGAACACAGTACTCAAGCTGTGGCCTCACTAGGGGAGAGTACAGGGGTACAATCCCTTCCTTACTCCTGCTGGACATGCTGGTTTTGGTACAGGCCAGGATACCATTGACCTTCTTGGCCACCTGGGCACAGTACTTGTTCATGTTTCGCTGGCCACTGGGCTGCTTTCCAGCTGCTCTTCCCCAAGCCTGTAGCGTTCCTTGGGGTTGTTGTGACAAAAGCACAGGACCCAGCACTTGATCTTGTTAAATCTCATCCCATTGATCTAACCTATCCAGATCTCTCTGCAGGGCCTTCCTATCGCTGAGCACATCAACACCCCTGCTCAATTTAGTGTCCTTTGGAAACTTAATCCAGCAAAGAGTCCACCTGTCCATGCCATGGGTCGTAAGTTTCTCAAGGAAGAAATCTGTGGGAGATGGTGTCAAAGGCTTTACTATACTCCAGGTAGACAATGTCCACAGCCTTTCCCTCATCCACTAGGTGGGTCACCTGGCCATAGAAAGAGATTGAGTTGGTCAAGCAGAACCTGCCTTTCATGAATCCATGCTGGCTGGGCCTGATTCCATGATTATCCTGCAGCTGCCGTGTGAGTGCACCCAAAACAAACTGGTCCATAATCTTCCATGGTACTGAGATCAGGCTGACAGGCCTGGAGTTCCCTGGATCCTCTTTTTGGCCCTTTTTGTAGTGGGTGTCATTTTGGCAAGCTTCCAAATGTCTGTTATTTCTCTTGTTAACCAGGAGGGCAGATGTATGATGGAGAGTGGCTTGGCAAGCTCCTCTGCCAGCTCCCTCAGCATTCTTGCATGAATCTCATCTGGCCCCATGGACACGCCATAGTGTCCAGGCGGCATAACAGGTCATTAACTGCTTCCTCCTGGATTATGGGGAGTCGATGCTGCTCTCCATCCTTATCAGGAGGCTTAACACCCTGAGAATGATGGGTATGACTATTAAAGACTGAGACAAAGAAGGCACTAGGTACCTCATCCTCAATAGTAATGTTCCCCCTGCCCCACATCTGGTAAAGGGTGGACATTGTCCTTGGTTTTCTTTTTGTTGTTAATGTATTTGTAAAAACCTTTTTTGGTAATCCCTGGCAGTGGCCAGATTAAATTAGAGCTGGTCTTTTTCCTTTCTGATGTTCTCTCTGCATGACCTACCTAGATCTAGTAATCTTCTTGAGTTGCCTGCCCCTCTTTCCAAAGGTGCTAAAATCTCCTTTTTTCCTGAGCCCCTGCAAGAGCTCCTTGTTTGGCTAGGCTGGTTGCAGACTGGTTTATATTCTGTTAACATTTCTATTACTAACTTTCAGGAGGGTTAAATAGAAAACCTCCTAAATGAACCTGAGCTCACAGCTAATAGAAGCTGAACAGATAATTTAAAAGTGTGGATGTATCAAAATGCTTCACTTTTGTTGAAGACAGATCTTCATCTTGAAGGGTACCCTGGGTTAACAAAGCCTCCTGTAACAGGCAAGCCCTCTGCCCCACACACAGACAGGAGGGAAAGTAACAGAAAAAAACCTCTGGGTTGAGAAAAGGAGTTTACTGAGATTGTATGCAATAGAATTACCTTAGCAAAGACAGAAGTAGCAGCAGAAGCCAGCCATGAAATGGTTCGCCCCACTCAAGCATGCAGAAGCCAGCACAGAGGAAAAGATGCCTCAAAAATGGAAACTAGAAGCAGGAAACAAACTTCAAGCCCCCATGATACTTGGCTGCAGCCAGCACTTTCATTTTGAAGCTACATGATGGTAGCACGATATTGAATACACATCAGCAGATTTAACTCAACCCATGACAAAGGGCTATTACAAATAAGCCAAGTATATAGCAAACACCATATCCTACACTGGATGAGTAAGTTTGGGATTTCTGCATTTTTTAAATACATAAATATTTATTAAAAGTCATCACATCCCACAGTTAAAACCCAGAAGGCAACAAGACTTTTTTTTTTAAAGGCACTCCTTCCTTTGGCTACTCCTTTACCCACTGGCTATTTGTCCTTGAGCATAACCTAAGCAGATTTTATCTTTGCCTAGGCCAACACAACAGAAGACAGAGGCTTGAAGGGCACACCTGCAGGGCCTCCAAACCCATGCATCCTCTGAAAGTGGGGAATGTATCCAGCTGAAGCTGACAAGTTACATGAAGGTCATTCATCTCACCACTACTTGACCAAATCCCAACACACAATTCAAAACTAGTTGCTGTATATCCCATTCACTAGTGCAGACTGAGCGTGTTAGCATAGTTCTTCCTAACTTCCTTCTTGACTTCTTGCTCATACTCTGAAATATACTCTGAATATATTTACTTTTTATGTTAGTACCCAAGTCCTACTGGAGTTATTCCTACTATTATATTGTAGTTAAAAACAACCCATTGCACTCAGCAGGCTGACACCCAGCTGAGAACAGGGATTTGCAGTGTCTAGAGATAGGCAGCAGCTACCAGCAGCTGGATTGCTGCACGGAAGCAATATGATTCTGATTGCCTTATCAAAAGACAACTCATTCTCCTTCATGGTCCCATTGAGTTCTGTACCTCTAATTTGGCAAACAATATTATAATCTCACATAGCAACCCTGGAAGCACACAACCTTTAGTTAAAAGATTTCTGCAAGTGTCAGTGCTTGTCCTAAAAATGTGCGAGTCAGATTACGAATGGCACACATTTAGTCTTGTAGCCCACAGAGGCTAAATATTTACCTCTTAACTAAGTGGTAAGATTAATGGAAGTAACGGTCCTCTTCCTTTTCCTTCACTTCCAGATAATCTGTTATTTTACAAAGCACTGTCTCAGCAAACATGCTGCATCTGGTGCTTGGCTATGGAGCATATGTGATGGGAGAGACAAGAAAAAGACTGCATATATGATTACATATATGTACATATTTTGCTACAGGTAAACAGTTTTTCTGAAGGCACATGGTTTATTTTGAAATACACACGAATCATCACTATGTTTTGTACTAAATGAATCTATATCATATAATAGTATCTCCGAAAGCAGTGATGCAAGATCCTGGATGTCTTTTTACAAGCAACTATTACCTTGGAAACCACTATGGAAAATGAAGATTTTGTCTTCATGGAAAAAGTCCGTGCTATCCAGTTATATCAAAATTTACCTTATCTTTTCCTGACCAACCTGAAACACAAAGATTGGCTGTTGGATGTACCTAGCTCCTTCCCTTTCTAAAATTTTATCTTCTTGTAAGTTTTGCGATTTCCAATAGCAAAGAGAATCTCTTATTTCCTATCAACTCTCTTATCAAAAACTTATTTTCATCCTTTGAGTCAATAGTTTGGAAGACAAGAATAAAGCCTTCATGGAAATCAGAAAGATGCTTTGTGAGATTTGTCTTCTGATGCACTGTTTTAAGGCATTCAACAGCGCTCCAAACAGTACTGTCACAGTCAGAAATTCTTGGGAAATGTAACGACCCAAAATTGTGTTGTTTAGGGGCATTTGTCAAGTTTTCCGCAACTGTTTAGTTGAATGTAGTCTCCTAACCAGTGTTTCAGCATGAGCACACAACATAGAAGTTTTCTAGGTGGCTTCCTTTTAAAATTTTTCCCTGTAAGTGTTACTGCTTTTCCTAGATTTTTATTCCTAATTTTTTGAGCTGCATGTGGGAAGATATGTCAATAGGAAGAACACAATATCTATTCTAAACCAGAAGCAGAAAGAAAGATACATATATTAAACAACAGGAAGACAAAGCAAAAGATGATTATTTGACTTGAGGCTGAACATATGTGGTAAATTACCAAGGTATGAGGGCCTGTCAGCTAGCATTTGAGAGAATGCAACCCATTTGACCAGATTGTTTTTTGCATCAATTTAAATTTCTATGTCTGGGAGTACATTCACATTCACATTCAAAATATTGACCACAACATCACAGATAAAAAAAATTCCTAATTTCTTGGCTTAGGCTGTCTTGTAGCTCTTATTTCCAAAGAAAACATCTAATTGTACCAGTCTTATTTGTAACATCAGGATTCAGACAAAAAGTGGAATAAAAATAATCACAGTTTCCTCTGAGCACTGACAGACAATGCTGTACTGGGAGATATGAACCTAAAAATACCACTATTCAATATGCAAATTCACCCTAAGGATTTTTTTGTAGCTGCAGGTACTGTGCTGTTATCAGGAAAAATCTCAGTGGAAAAGAAACATGAATTCTAAGAGCATGAAATCCTTTGTAAGAGCACTGAGGGTTTAACCTTCATATGGCAAAAGCGCAGTACGGAACTAAATAGATGCTATAAAAACTTCTAGTAATACACATGTCCTGCTGTTGGGAAAATGCTCATGATGAGGAAAAAGATCAGTGACATGGTCAGTGAAAGCTGCAAGAGGACATGACACCCAGTGTGAGGTTCTATTCACTGTTACCATGAAAGATTGCTTGCAGTGTAGAAATCTTTACTGAATCCTACACAGCCATTGTGACAAACATTTCCTTCTCCCCTGCCAACTCCATCTTGTTCATAATTCTGCTGTGTTCCTTTAAAAAAGTGACAGGGCTATTTGACTCCCTGCAGAGCATTCTTACAGAGAACATCTGCTGGATCTACACAAGGGGAGGAATACCCTGAGGATGGAGCATATGGCAGGAAAGAGCAACTCAGAAAACTTGGAAATCGCCAGATCTTACAGAATGACTGCAACATAGAACAGGGACTGCAGCAGTCAATCTCCTCTCAGGGATGAGGGAAGGACATTTCCCAAGGACTGTAGGCAAAAGAGAATAGGGCAGACTCAGGCACAGTGATTGAAATAGTCTGGATGTAAAAACCCACTTTCAAGGATAGAAGGAGCTGGAGCTGAAGCAACAAGTGATTTAAAATGCTTTTAATTTCTGTTATGCCTGACTTTTTTGCTTTGAATTCTTCCTATGTTGTCATGGAGAGGGGGAATAGGGATTCAGGATGGTGATTATTAATTATGAATTACGAAAATATGAGTTATGAAATTATTGTTTATTATTATTAATAATATTAGATTAATTACTTTATATATATTGATTCAGATGCAGGGTTGTAATAATATAGACCATAACTGATTTAGTATTTACAATCATACCCATTATAATATTTACAGTCAATTTCTAATCAAGGGAACAAAAGGGTGCAGTTCCACCACTTGTCCACTAGATGGAGACTCAATAAGGCGCTTGCGGCTGCTAGCGGGGTATAGAGATATTTATAATGTTGTCACGAGGCAGGTTAAGCTGGAAATATCACACGGCTACACGCGGGTGCTTTGCATAGAACGTTACTAAATGTTATACACATGAAAGATACATGCAGCGAGAC
>VXBD01014404.1:51714-70466 GCA_013399975.1 Indicator maculatus | reverse complement strand
CTCTCCTTTTTCTCTTTTCTTTTATTTATTTTTTAGCTCACTGTAGAATTAGGATTTGGAACAAAGCACCTATGACTTGCTTTTGCAAAACAACCAACCAAGTCCCTCCTGCCCCCACCACAAAGCACTAAACAAAAGCAAGCCCATAAACCTCTAGATCTTACCTCCTCCTAATTATCATTAACAGCTCCATTTTTTCAACAAACTCCAGAGTTATCTGCAACACCTCCCTTAACCTTTTGTCCCCTTAAATGACAAGCAGTCATTCCTTCCTTTTTCAATTTGTGCTCTTTCAAATCTAGATCATGCCTGACTGATTTTTCATAAAACATACCCTTTTCCTGCTCTTTCCAAATCTCAAAATTTGGCTTACCAGTATAGTGGAAATGCTTGAGTTAAAAACAATCTCATATTTTTGCCATCCTCTCCCTCCTTATTTCAAATTTCTTTGGACATTTGCCTTGGAACAAAAACTTCAAGCTTATCTCCACATTTAAAGAAATTACAGACTTTCTAATATACCAGTTGCAATTTTATTCTTTTCTCCCTCTTCTGTTGTATATTTCTGTGCATACTCTTCTGCATGTATTCTCCTCTGTCCCTTCTCATGCTTGGTTTTATATCTTTTCATTGCCATCTGAAACTTTTCCTGTCAGTGTTAAAAATCTTCTCTCAGATCTCTCTGTAATCACTCCTGCATCAGTTTCCATGCCAGTTGTATTCCCTTAAAATCTATAAACTTTTATTTTCCAGTATATCAAAATACTTATCTGATTTAAGCTGATCAGGACAGAACCTGTGGGCCGTATTTGACGCTTGGAAAATTCAACTAAGTATGAATCTGTCCTTGTGTTTTCAGCATTTGTAAATCTCCATGTACACCTGTGAGTCAGACCAATCCTTTGGCAACTTTCCATTATCCTGTTTCATTCACTTGTCATTTAGGTACATAAAATCCTCATCTGAATTATATGGCCATTGTTATCCAGAGCTTCATTCTGATTCCTATGACTTAGATTTTAAATATGCTTTTGACAGGATTCCTACTGGGGTGTTAATCAATACTGGCAGCAATTCAGACCTCAGTGGACTTAACTACATTTATCCTATAATTCCATAAAATTTTAATCAGGCTTTAATGGCTTTGCCAAATAAACTTTTTTTTTTTTTTAACAGTTGAGTATAGAAGCAATGTCTGAGTACTTGCCATTGCATTTTTGTAGCCTTGAAAATGCCCTGAAATAAGCTTTTTTGTTTGTTTGTTTTCTTCATTACGCTACGGTTTGTTTTTGAAAACCTTATATACAGGAAATATTCTTCTTCTGTTACAGACTTTTCAGTATCACGGACAATAGCTGGTGAAGAGGGTCAGTTACTGTAGGGGAGAAAGGATGATATCCTAATTTTCTTTCATTCCTTTTCACACTCTAGTTTCCAGTTACAGTGGACATTAATTTAGTGCTTTTCCACAAGACCGTGGAATTTTATTTCATCAGAAGATATTTTCCCTATTAGTACCGAGTAAACTTTTAGAGTCATGGTCACTGATCTTTTTTGTATTGTTTCTGGCCTTTTCTCTATTCTAAAATCCAGTTTCTTATTTGCCATATAAGTCAGAGCACTTTTATGCCCTTATATTCTGAGAAGAGCATAGGATTTCCTACAGGTCTAAATATTTTACTGATGGTGATTTAGATATTATTTTAGATAGAGAATAGCATCGAAAATGGCGTGTCTATGTCTAATTTACATCGTAGTTACCAGCAACAGTTCCTACTGCTCAGTGTATAGAAATATATAGTTTTTGCTATGTATTTATTGTTCCTATTCTAACATGCAAAGTAAATGGTAGAACTTTATCAGGATAAATCTTCCAATATTCAAGCTGCAATTTGGTATTTACAAGTATAACTCATGCATTCAGATTTATAGTACTTGTACTATAACTGTCAATTTCTTCTATAATCTACTGTTAACAGGGTCCCATATAATTAGTAGTACCTAATTTCATTAAATGTAATACACAAACCCCTGAAATTACTTTAGTTCATTTTAAATGCTACTGAGTGATCTTACACAAAAATACAAGTGCCTCTTCAACCATTAAAATTACCCTTTTTTGTTATTATTTTTTTTTTACAAGATTAAGCTATTCCAAAATTATTTTAGGATGAAATAGCCTCAGAATAGCAGCTGTAGCCTTTCAACTTGCAACCCTGTTTTCCTTTCTCAGCTACATCAGTAAGAGAGGGATGTCCTGGAATAACCAGATGTCTCTATCCACTTTGGTGCACTGGAATACAGGGGTCAGAATTACAGAGCTGGAAAGGATTTTGAGGTGGCATCAAATCACCTTTCCACCCTGTGTCATTCCTTACTTGCATTACTAACCTGCACTTAAAGACCATTAGGGTCAGTATTTTTTATCCCATCCACTCTATACCACACCTTAAATAAGATGCTCACTTAAATAAGATGCCTCCCTTGAGAACAGCACTTGAACTACCGCAGATTTCGGTTCTTATTCACAACTGCTTTTTATGCCCATGATGACTAAATATCTATCTTGCACTTTTCTTTGGGCTTAATGGTTCACTCCAGAGATCTCACTCACTTGGTAAATATTCTTTGTGATTCTATTGTGGACTCTGTCCACATACTCCATACACTCCCTGAAGCATTAAGTTCTGAACAGAATACAGTACTCAGGCCTCATCAAGCAAAAGTTACCTTACAGACCTTGTAGGGGATAATCCTGTTTCTAGATTCTGTTTCACTGCAATATGATATCCCAGACCTACTGCAACCTCCAGAGAAATTTCTTCCAGCAGACTTCTTTCAAACCAGGTATTCTCTGTCCTCTATAGCTGATCATTCTATCCTTGGTGGAGTGTCATGTTCTTGTCTTTACTTATTTCTAATTAGCTTTTAAATGTAAGTAGGTGTTAAATTATTTCTTAAATCTGTTGTGATTATTTCACATTCTAGCTCTGTCCTGCTGTCTGCCTGTGTTTCTGCTCAGTTTTGCACTGACTGAAAATGTCCTAGGTTTAGTTATGGTCTCAGGATGCAGAAGGTTAATGAAAATATGAGGAACACAGGCTGCAGAACAACTCTACTTCCATCCAAAGTCCATTCTTTCTATATAGTACATAGCCAGTACGGTGTCCAACAACAGAAAATTAATGAAAATTGTGTTGCTCTAGCTGCTCTTAAGGACCTCATGTGAGAGAGTTTTAAAGCCTTACTGAAGTCAAGATCTATGACATTAACTGCTTCTCCCATACCTACAATGTCTGAGCCCTGTTACAAAAGGAAATCAGGCTGTGCAATATAATTTGTTCTTGATAAATCCAGGTTGGCTCATACTTATCTTGCCATTATCTTTAAGGTGCTTATAAATACTTTCTTGATAATTTCTTCCAGAAATATTACAGCAGCAGACATTAAGCTGACTGGCTGGTAATTTCTGGCTTCTCTTCCTTTCTTTTTAAAGACGGAGATGACATTGGCTCGGTTCTGATTTCCTGGTTTCTTACATATTCTCCACATATTCACAAAGATAAAGAGCACACTGAAAAGCATGCACATTCCCTAACAAATTCTTTTTTGGCTTGAATACAAGACAGCTTGTATTAAATTTCTTGTGGCTCTGTAGGAAGAATATATACAGTGATTAAAAATATGCAGAATTTTTAAATTAACTTCTCAGAGCAGTATCTGTCTCCTTTCAGCAGGGTAAAACATTGCTTGAGAACAAATGTTGGCTCTGCAGCATCAGTGACAGCTTCTCAGTGTAATCTTCAATTACATAAATACACGCTGCTTATAATTTCACTACTGAGGTAACACATTCATTCAAACTTGGTTTCTAGTTGCTCAATTTGTTTTCATTTGGTTCAGAAAAAAATATTGTCATCAACAGTCCCCAGTGCTGTTTTTCTCCTTTACAGAGTCACTTCTGAAAGCAAAACACCACCTTTATCCTATGAGGAAGTGAACATGCCTCCAATAAATAAAAGTGCACATGAATGCCGCATGAGAAAGCAAAAGGTGTATTAGTTATGAGCTTTAATGTTGCCTCTCTGGATGCAGATAAATAATAGGCACCATTAAACTTAGCAAAGGCCATCTGGCCTCTTTCCCTCAAAGCTGACTGTCTTTTGAGGCCATTTAGATGGATGCACAACATATACTCCACAACATCGTTTCATAGAACTTTCTACAGGTCTTCATTTTTCTTTTTCATGTTTTTCTCCAAACACACTAAATGTAGGTGTCTGCCACAGCATCCAACTCTAGTTAAAAGAAGGGTGAGCCTGAGCTGCTCTGAGCACTTCATAATGATTACTGCACCACAGAGCAATATATCACAGTATTTTCTCCGTCTAGTATCATTGTTTTTTAAAACACATTTTTACACTTATCTTAGCCTCTTAGAGACAGGCCTTGAGGGATGAAAATTTGGTGATGAGTTCCAGGGCTTCATTTGCTGTACAGTCTGCTGCAGTTAGTGCTCTAAGGCTGGTAAGCATACTTTTTTATAGAAACTTTAGAAATTCTTTGGAAGAGCAAAATATATTTTACAGCATTTTTACCTACTATGCATGACTGTAAATAAATCTAATATTTTCTTACAAGTATTTTAATATTCTGAAGTGAAAGTATATATATCAGTCACAAGTTTTAAGGTAGCAAGAGGAGCATTACTATTGCCAATAATAACAATGAAGAAAGCAAGATGATTTTGTGATTACTGTAGGTAAATTAATTGCTTTATCCTACAGCTTAGAGATTCACAAAACTTGGTGAGACTGGAGCATCTTTCAAACCTAAACATCTATCTCTTTGGGGTGCGTTTAAGGGAAAATGTTGCAAAACCTGAGGAACTTTCTCTCCCACATTCATGCCCGGAGGGTGCGCTTTCCCTTCCTAATAAAGAAGGGTGAGAAAATGTACTGCAGTGGATACAGCAGACAGATTATTTTAGTGTCAGGACTGCTACACTACAGGACCTGCTGCACTACAAGTTCTCATCTGATTAATATTGCTGTGTCCCCGGTTCTTGCTTCACTGCACTGACTATTGGCTACCACACCTTGGATACTGAGTAGGAATAAAATACTGACAGTAGCCTGGTAGTCTACAGCTGCAGAAATATAGCAAAGTACTCTGGTCATAGATTTTTTTATTCATTTTACATGATTCTATGTAGCTAACCACTAACAAAAATCCATAAAGTCTCTTCCAGATGTTTTTTTTTCCTGTGATTTAAATCCATGCCCATGTTGAGTGATGCACAAGAAGAATGAGTGAAGATCACAGCCAGCACTTGACGTGTCATTCTGTGCAACTGAACCCAAGAAGCAGCAACCTCATCAAGCCACATAGGTGCCTAATCACCCTGTTGCTGTCTATGTGATGCTAAATTCAAATTATTTTATCCGAGAATTACATATTAAATGGAACTGTGAAAACAGTAGATGACTCTTGATAGCTTCATAAGTCTGAGGCATCTACTTAGAGAGTGGAATAAGCAGTGGAATGTGTGTTGGGGTGAACAGACCAACCTCAGGGCAAAGGACTTTTGCAGAAATTATTACAGTCATCTGATGGACAAGACTGTGGAAAAAAGTGATGAACAGAGTGAAACTGGAATTCAGATCTGAGTATCACCCAGATACTGTATCACCCTCTGAACTGTTGCACGGGCTTGAGTGCAATGTGGCACTCATCTCTACCTTCCCACAGCAAAATAGGACTGCATTTATGTCATGTATGAAGACTGCAAGATCAATATCAATATGGTTCAATATCCATGTGGTTTACTTAGTCATGGCCATGCTCAGAGAACAGACATATCAAATCTATAGCAGTAGCAAACTGTTAAAAAAATTTTGGGGGGTTTAAGCCTTTTTAGAAAATGCATCTCTTTTTGTTGAATTTCTTGCCATACATAGCTAGTATCAACAAGCCTGAGCAAATATATCCAACCATAACTATCCTATCTAATTACCAAGTATGTCTTTCTGTCAATACAGATAGCTGCCTTTTCAACTCTTTGTATGTTTATTATTTTCCTCATATGCTCGCAGAATAAACGATTGTTCAGATCTCCCAAGACAGAGGCAAGTGATTGAAATGTAGAAAATGTTTCCCATCTAAAGTCTGTGTGTGAAGCTGGTAACAGGAAATTGTACCTCGAATCCTAAGCTGAAATATTAGCCACTTTCTTTCCAAGCACATATTACTTCTACTTAGCAACTGCTGGAGTAATACTGAAAAAGGAGCCTTTAGCCCCTAAGGAAATACTGAGGCTGAAGCTCACATTCTTTTTCAGAGAAAACGCTCCAAGTATTATCAGAAATGAAGTCACATGTACCTTATTTCTAGTCAAAGGACCATTTCATTGACAGCAAATGTCACGTGTATTTTCATGAGGTGCTTAGCTTACATGCTTAAGTCTTACATGAGTGAAAAAGATAACAGACTTTCATCTTATGGAAATGAGTTTTATATAACTGTAAAATGTATGCAGGATTTCTGAGGAAAATTTAGTATCGAGTGGTGCACAATCACTGTAATTAATGATCATCAACTTACAGAATTGGTTTTATTTAGCTGATGGCTTTTCACTAAGAATATATCTCAAGTATTTTCATATTCCAATTTTTTTTCACCCAAAACCTCAAAGTTATCAGCCAGTATGCAGGATATTTTGTGGGGATGTAGTGGGTTGAGAATTTGCCCCTAGCTTTAACTTTGCCAGACCAGCTCAGTTTGGAAGCAAATGGAAGCTGTATTTACAGGCAAAACTACAATTTACAATTAAATGCAACAAATATGTGCAAATATACAGTATTTACAATATTTACAGGAGCATGATAATCCAGCTGAACTTGATGTTTAATTTGTACAAATAGCAGAAAGTATTTGAGGTCTTGAGGATTTGGTCACATAACTGCAACCAAAATACACCACTGAGTAAGATGAAAGATGAGTGTAAGCTGCTGGCCTGGGACTCAGTGGAACCAATTTCATTTCTATTCTCTGCCATGTACTTGTGCACAATATTATGCAGATAACATCTTGGTGCTTTATTTCCTTATCTGTAAAGCAGGGAAGTAAAGACCATTAAGATTTTAGGGTTAGGTGTGAAGGAGAGTTTTACTTGGACCTTGTGATTTGCAGTACAACTTGTAGTGGCATGAAAGCTAACATCCTACCAAGGCTGTGAGGAGGGTGATGGCAAATGTCTTCCATGAGGATTCTTTCTTCTGGAACACTTTAACATGGTTCTCACCACAGTCTCACTTTGAAATTTTAAGACTGATCCATTTTGGTAGGTTTTTGGACAGGGACAGGTTGGAGGGATATGCTGGTTAATTTTTGCAGGTTGCAAAATTATTAGTTTGGGGCTAAATAATTCTTATGGTGAAAAAAGGATTCCCCCCCCCCCCCCCCCCCCGTAAAAACACTTTGCGCTATAGCAGTGCTTCCTTTAAATAATAAGAAAGACAGGATATCTTGTAGGCCCTTCCAAATCCCACCACATAAGAACTTATATTCACTGAACAGCTTTCATTAGGATTGCTAAAGATAAACCCTCTCTGCTTCTTTTCATTTTCACAAACCTTTCTTTAAAAGGGCAGACTTATAGCAGGAAACAACTGTTAATAATGAAGCATCTGGATTTCCTCTTAAATAGCTTACTTTGCAGCCACTTGTTCTGCTAATTATTAACAGAAATGCTGATGATACATCTACAGTGCTTTGGGATGCTGAATATTATTTACAGTCCTTTAAAAAATCATTTTAGAAAAATAAACCGTATCTGAAATGTGAATTGAAACTCTAAAATAACATACATGGAAACCACCTGCAGAAATGATTAGCTCACATTTCCTTCCAGCAGTTTTGCTTAAAATTGTATCTGATGCAATGTGAGAAGTATCACTTCACAATAACATCATAATTTTGCTGATATCATTTTTTCCCTAATAACTAGTAACTTCTAATTAATAACTGTATGTGAAGAATTATTGGAATATAGATATTGTACTAGACCGATTTAGAGAAAGGTAATTCTCTCGCATGAATTATTTCAGCATTTGGTTTCATTCTTTTTGAAATTCTACTCACACATAGATGTACACACACAGAGAAAATTCAGGACCAGGCTAGCCTTCCTGGAGCACTAGTGAAAAATTACAGATGAAGAGAGCCCCAGGTACTCAAATCAGTGTCTGCTGCAGATGGATTGACAGATGAGCCAGAAAGGCAAAGGGGGTGAATTTTCAAAACCTACCCAGTTTCTAAGAAGAACTTGGTGATATCAAACTCTCCAGAAAAACAGCTTGATTTTGAGAGATCAACAAATTCTGACCAGAAACTGTGGTGCTGGAGTGTTTCTGAAAATATAGCAGATATCTGTCATGTATCTTGACAAAGGAAAAGAAAATAATCATTTGGGAGAGCCAGTGAATACGACAAGAAATGTTGGAGAAAAAATACTATGGCGTAATGAAAAGCAAAAGGAAGGCAGAAACAATGTCTAGAGTTATCTAAGATAATGGCTTTTATGTGCTTCTAGGGTATTAATCTCTATACTCCATGTTCTTTTCTTGTAGCTGTCTCTTTTCTCAAAATGCTATCAAGCAATTACTCTTTATAGAACTTCATTTCTCTGATCAAAGTCTTCTTTCTAAAGTGTTGGCTGCTTTTCCCCCTCCTGCTTGTGCACTCTTCTAGTAGTTCCTTCTTCCCACTACCAAAGCATCCTTGAATCACCATCATCTTAATTTTTGTGCAAATATTTCCACAGCTCCTTGTTGAACACCTTTCCTTTGCACTTGGGATACCCTTTCAAGGAACTTCACAAACCCATAATCTCCTTACCCCCTGCCACAACCCTGCCTACAGACCCAGCTTTAACATTCTGCAAGTGGGCAATGACAAGGCAGCACGCTAGTAAAAGCTGAGGTATACTTTTTTAGATGCACTTTATATACCTGACAAACAAATTATTTGTGGAAGATCTTATGTCAGTGGGCCTCCAGAGCATTTCCAGGAGTGTTTTTTAAAAGAGATTATTTTAGGATAAGTTTAGCATAGGGAGGGTCATCCTTCTGCTTTTCTAAGAGAAATTAAATACAATTGTGTCAACATATTAATGCTTTCTGTAGCCCTTCTATAATGTTCATTAGGGACCTCTAGGGGTTAATTAATGCCAGGACATGTCACCCACAAATTGTTTTCTAATTAATTTTGTTAAATGCAAGTAATCATAAATAGTTATGAGCCTATTCTACAGTTCATCAACCAAAAAACCAATAAACTATTTCTGAAGGTGTCTGAGAAAAATTAACTGCTAGGCATTTGTGCTTCAATTTCTTTTACCTCCACAAAAATACTATTTGAAATATATTCTGCTAGATATGGGAACTACTTTTGTAGAAAAAATCTATTATATTCTTGAATTTAAATCTTCTTTTTTACCAGCTATGCTCTAATGTATCACTGTACATTGGAAAGGTACCCTGGGGAAAATGCTTCTATTCTTCACTAAAAATCCATTAATAACATTATGTAGAAATTATTTTATGATAAATGATTTAAATCTTAAGCCAGAATGGTGTCTTATTCAAATGTCATCATAAAATGGCACCTCACCCGCAGAAAGGAGTCAAGGGATCCATTCTCCATGTATTCAACTACAATCATTACCGGTCTGCCTGCAAAACAGCAAAGGAACACATTAGGATTATATATATTATGGGACTTTTATAACTCCAGCTGTTAAGCACAGATTATTATTAACGTACTTTCAAAATCCTACTTTATATCACAAAACCAATTCCCTGTGGTGTTCTCTAAGAATTTTTTCTACTTTTTTTTTTTGTAGTGGATTAGATGACTGTGCATCATCTGTTACATTGTATTATCTGCTTAAAAAGGATTAAAGAAGAGCCTTCTGTTTCAAAAATCAGCTCTTTCTGTGTAACATTTTGGAATACAGTCGAGCAAAGTAAAAAAAAACAAATTAAAAACTGATAAGCCGTGCTCAAGAAAATACATCAATGAATTAGGGGCATACAAGTAGACAGATGAAAAGGGATGTCAGAGAAAAAGATCTCCAAGATGGAATGTTTTTATTAGGTATGCATAATCCATCAAAACTCTGAACTAATGTTTGTACCTACATTACATATACACGCATATACTTAAAATATACTATAGTAATCATATACTGAAAGCTTTGGCTTCACTCAACTAGAACAGTATGGTTCCAGAGTAGGATTGGAGTAGAATAACAGGTAATATTTATTTCTTAAAAGAATATCCAAATCTGAAGGCAAACTTTTAAACTGGGCACTTAACTAGATACCATTTCGCTGCTGAAACCCAGGAACAAACTGCCACTCTAGAACTGTTTGATAAGAAAGGCCCAGTTAGCATGCTGATCAGCCTACACAAAAGAAGTTTTTAAAAAACTAATAGATGCAAAACTAATATAAAGAATAAGCAAGTTAGTAAAACTGAGAAGGAGGTGAAAAGTTTTAAATTGGCATACTTTTAGTTTCCTCAGAATTTCTGTCTCTTTTGGGGGTTTTGGGAAGCTGGAGGTATGCCAAGTGGTGACACCGTGGGTCTGCCTGTTTCACTTGCTTAGTACAACACTAGATGTTACAATATTTTTTAAATCCAAAGTAAACCCCTTTCATGACATTTTTTCCCCTCTTCTTCTGAAATTATGTTTGTATTTATTTGAATGAGGGGACAAGGAACAAAAACAGTGTTCAGGGGGAGAAAGTGTAGAAGGGCATTATGAATGTTCCAGCAAAATTGTCAGGTTTGGTACAAGATAGCTCTCTATTCAGTTTGGTTAATAGTGGAAGGGTTTATTAAACTGTTCACGATATACAGTGAGCCACAGCCAATTATTTCTCCTGGGCTATTACAGCTAGCTAACCTTGAATTTGAGAGTAAGTCGT
Organism: Indicator maculatus; assembly: GCA_013399975.1. Classification (NCBI taxonomy): domain Eukaryota; kingdom Metazoa; phylum Chordata; class Aves; order Piciformes; family Indicatoridae; genus Indicator; species Indicator maculatus. The sequence goes on along the minus strand of VXBD01014404.1, from coordinate 59,472 downwards.
TTCTCTGTCCCAGTCTTGGATTACAGATCCACCAGTGGCACTCATTCACATAGCTTAGTCTAGTCTTTCTGGCCTTCCCCAAAATATTCTCTCATTTCTTCTAGCAAAATTTAGGGTTCTTTCTATTCACCCCCACATTTAGGTCCTCAACGAATAAAACAGTGTTTCATAATGTTCACCCAGTAATAGTTTTCTTCCTGTGTGAAAAATCTCAGGTGCCTTAACAGTCTTTTGGTTAACTTTTCTGAAATGTGAAGAATTATCAGCTTCTTTTTATCAGTTGTATGTATAGTCTCAGCTGCAGATTTGCGTCTGCCAGCCAGTCAAATTATACTAGTCTACATCCATTGGTTACACCCTGGTTTTGCATTACAAGCTTAAATGATACGTTACTTTAAAGCTCTCAGAGATCACAGCATTTTAAACATTCATGTTTTCTGTATTTCACCTTCCTAAGGATGACTAGTTGTATAGCTTAGTCTCTTTAGTTTGAAGCACATGAATGACCTAGATCCCATTCCTTTACCATTTGTTTACCATCAGGGGGATGACATTTCCATATGAAAGGAATATTCTAAAACCTAGAGAAATAAAAAACCCCCACAAAACAGTAGCCTGATGCTAGACCATCTTAACAGTACGCAGAACTCTATCAAGTAAGTAGTAATTTCTAAATTGTTGCAGACAGCAGTGTCTTGTGATAAATAGGGATGGTATATTTGGTCAGGCATAAGTTACTGAGAATTTTCTCATTCTGGGTAAATCAACAACTAAAACACCTTTATGGAAGATTTGCATTCAAAGGAAATCATAAGTGTAGCTACTGATCTTCAAAACAGTAGCCCTAGTTTCCTGTTAATAATTTTTGCACCCTATGTTTTCCAGAAGCTATTTTGTAAGATTCTTTAGAATTCATAGGCTGTTGATACATCTTTTATGCTCCTTAGATTCATATTCTTCAACACAAATTATTTTCAAAAAAAGAATAATTTTCAATTCTTCTATGTTGTCTCACAAAATATTTCCCCCTCCATAAAAACTCCAAGAATGTGTATTTTTACTCAGATTAACTGTATGAACTTCTAGTCTAAAATAGCTATGAAATGTATTTATGTGCATCTATCTGTGGATTTTAAAAAGAGATTTCTCAATTTGTCACTGGATAATGTTTATGCATTTTAAACTGCTCGATGTGTCCACTTAATCTCTTGAAATTATATTATTTAACAGATCTCCAGTTCTTCTACTTCATAGCACAGGAATAGCATAATCCGGTAAACACATCAAAATAAGCAGCATTTGTCTTTACACAGCATGTGGACATGGCACTTTGGGACATGGTTAATGACTGTGGTGGTGTTAGGTTGATGGTTGGAGTCCAGAAAAGATTAAAGTCTGTGTTCAACTACGTACAAACACAGAATACTGCTTTTGGTTTTCAAGAGAACTATAAAATTGACTTTTAAAAATCATACTTTAAGATTTCTACACTAATGGGATGTTTGCCTCTAGACAAAGAAAAAAGGCTTTAATTTATGTTATGAAAATCCATGTTGCTGTCATAGTACTAAGAGGGATGAATTCTTCATCCTCAAAACAAGGACAGGAACAAGTAAGTGGTTAGGTGTGGGCAGAGAAGTCTCTGAGATGGAGAAGCAATCTGATTATTTTATCATGGGTTAGGTTAATGCAGTTCTGGAAGGCATTGGATTAATTTCCTGTGTTTATGATTGTTTACACATGCAAAACATGGACAACTCTACTTGAAGAAACAGGTTTAAGAACAAACAGCAGTGGAAGGGGGATACAGATGAGGGTTGGGAAAGAATTCAGGGTTCAGCAGGATGGCACAGGCTACAGCAGAGACAACTATGCCAGTGCTCTGTGGGCCTGCTATGTGAGTACCTGTGAGAGCTCACACATAACCCCAGGAAATTTGGTACAGGCAAGAGAGCATGTAGCAAAAGACACTCGTGCAGCCAATGATGAGCCCACTCTGTGGCATGGGTCCACCAGATGGGTGGACACTCAAACTCCAGTTTAAAGACTTGACCAGGTGTTTTCACACAGATACAAACACAGGCACTGAAGAAGTATTTGAAGAAGAGTCAGGTTAATTTTACAGCCAGGATCTGCATAAGAGAAGGCATGGGTACAAGATGCTGTGCAAATTGTGTGCTTGGACTGAGAACATGAAATAAAAGACAGGAGTCGAGCATCTAGGAGCCTAAAAGTGCAGATGCTGCTGGAGGAGAGTACACAACTTCATGTTTGAATTGGGGAAGGACAAAATACAAAAAGATTTGAAGATGGATTCAATGATTGAATTAATCAAATCATTCTTAAAACAATTTTAGATACCTAGCAGTGCTGCAGTAGGGAGCGCTGTGAGAAAAAAGATTTTTCAAATAGAGGAATTCTGAGGCAATAGGTTTTAACCCCAATTACAGATTTTACGCTCTAGCTATATAACATTGAGCATTTGCAGCACTTAAGTGCAACAGATTTAGCATTTTACCACATACTTGAAATAACAATATTAAATTATAATCATATTTATACATGACATATGCTGACACCATAGCCACTTTCACAGTTTTCCATGTTTTGTGAAACCATAAATATTCCCAACCCATATATTGGCTAAAGCAGGTTTACCTCATTGCACATGGAGTAACTCTGGTTTTGGCATATCCATTTCAGACTCCTACCATCTCAGAAAGCCAGACTGAACATGCAAGAGCAGTAGCAGTGCTTGGCATGATGCAGGAAAAGGACATGAATTCCATTACTCAAAAGTTAAATGAACGTGTAGAAGATTTGTGGGCTACTAATTTTTTCAATGCAACTACTACCCTATGACAAGAGGCTGAGTGGTTTTGACATGGGTTTTCTTCCCTGAGAATATTCTTCACTGCAGTGAAGAACTGCAATGAAGTACTGCAATGCCATTCAAATAAAACTAGCCTAAATGACAAACTGTATTGATGTCATGCCATCTCGGAGTATGTTGCAATTTTGTATTTTGCATGGATCAAACTGCTTGATTTTTTTTTTATTATTAAACAGAAACAAAAAAAAAAAGAAACTCATACATTAAAGAATAATGTAAAATGCCAGTTATATTCAAAACTCACCTCATATGTATTTTCAGTTCTCTTTATTTTTTCCATGATACAAGATTTTTATAATAGGTAATTAACTGAGTGAGGAAGAAGGAGAATTTGAAGTGTCATATCCATGACAAAATATTAAGCTTATTGCCTCCTTTTATCATTTAAAATAATGCAGCAAAGCCTACTATAATGAAATGTTTATGCAAGATTAATCCTCCAGAAAGAATACAGTTAGTACATGTTCATTTCTACAGTCTTTACTTATAATGAAATCTTTAATACCCATTACGGAGAATAGATTAGTTAACATAAACATGGGATACTTAATGTTCCACTTAAAACAGCAAAGATCAGAATCTTTTTTCTAGTTCATGTAAGAAAATATTGCTCTATCACTTTGTGTCTCAGAAAATCACCTCCTTGTCAGGCATTTTTTCACTCCAAAGCTGTGTTTTGCATTTGGTTCAACACTGACTTACCTCCTGCTAAAACTGCATGGAAAAGACTAACAGAGCAAAAAGCACAGGCTCTCCTTTAGGTAGCACTGGGTCTTTCAACACTCCAATAGCATGCATAGCATCCACAGTAAAACTCTGTGTTCCTCGCTGAAATACCCAGGGCTCAGATCTCACACCAGTTCAAATAATTTCATATATCTCAAATAGGAGAACCACTTCCCATAGCCCAAACTTTGATACTTTTTTCCCCCCTGCAATTATACTTTCTTTTCCTTCAAGTTTACATTTGTTGGGTGAGTTATCTATATATCTCTTTCAACATATTTAGCAGCATTATAAACACAATATGGATGAAGAAAGTTCCAGTTTATTCCTGCTGCTTATGTTTGCATGAGCAGAATGTTTATATTTATAAGCAAAAATAAGAAAGAAATACCTTCCCCATTAGGACAAGATGGCTTATTAGAATTATGAAGTACACATGAAGTGGAACAAGACCTGGTATGTTTGTAGACTAGTTCTGAAAGCTGCTGCATGAGTTGTTTTAAGTACAACTCATGCAACTCATTTAAGAGCTTTATGCTATTTTTTTCAAATACTCACCCAAAACCAGATAAAACCACGTTATATGTGGTGAAAAAAGAAGATGAGATGAAGTGACTTGGCCAAGGTACTACAAAATCCAAGACCTGAGCCAGCAAGAAAAAGCTGTGGGAAGCACTGGATCTGCAGGAAGTGTGCACAAAGAGGACTTCACACTGTATTCATGTTCCCCTGATCCTCAGAGGGCAGTGTGCCAACAGCTTCCACAGATCATTACAACAGCTCATGTTTTCATCAAAACCTTGCTCATGTACTCTGGAACCATTCTGTCATTTCCATGCCTAATAGGACCACTTTATACTGATTTGAAAGAGGTTTTAAGAGATGACATAATTATGAGTGAGAACAACAAGCAGAGCTAAAGGTTTGAATTTTTTACCATCCTAAATCAAATACTAAGTTATGTCATCCCATTTTAAACCAAGAAATCCAAGCATTAAAGACAGGCTTTACAAGGAGGGGGAATGTGTCTCTGCAAGAATAGGTTTTTATTGATTTGTTATTTACCAGCCTCAAAAAAATCACCACTCACTTTTATTTTAATTATTTCCAGGGAGAAAAAAAAAACATAATTGAGCAGATTATGGCATAAGATTTATACTGCTTGCAATTTATTTGGCTTATAACCCTAAAGATTCCATCACCTTCATTTTAACACTTGAGTAAACAACAATAGAAAAATAATCCATCAAAATTAACAAATTCTGTTCAGATTCAGTTTAAGAGAGATTTACCAAACCAATTCATATTACTTTTTTTCCCCCTGTTAACTGAATTTCAGCATGTTTTGCTTAATCTAATGACATTTCACCCTTAAGTTACTCTTAACATTTTCAGTGTTCATACCACTTTTCTTGTGGAAAGAGCAAGGGATGTTCTTTGGTTCAGCATTACTCTACGGACTAACTGCATCAAGGATCACTTGTGCTGTTGAGCCTAGAGCATGTAAATGAATTTAAAAAAAATTAAATCCGTGTGCCAGGAGATTTATCACTTCAGCAATATTCAGTATGCCATGATACATAACAAGTAGTTATGGGACGTAAGAAACAGAATTTATTTAATTTTCATTGTGAGTGTACCCGTTATCCTGTGTGCGTTGTATTTAAAAGCTGTAAGCTACAACAGAGATTTAAAAATGAGCTGAAAAAGAATTGCATACATAAGGTTACCGTAAACCTGTTTTTTATGCTTTCATAAGTATAATGACATGGTGAAGGTGTTATTTTAATCCTACTCTGAAATGTCAAGGCATTTTTTTATTATTCATGATTCATTTATGATTTTCACAAGATGCGGACATGTCTTGCACTTTAAAGTAAGCTTTATACATTTTTTCCATTTACCATTTGAGCACACACATTTTGCCTCTATTTCGCTTTGGTCTACATAACTGGAAACTTCTGAGCTAATACAAAGCTTATGAGCCACCACCTCCTCCTTCACTGCTTATGTGTATCTTTGTGATGGTTTGAAATTGTCTTTTTGAATTTTTCCTTGCAAAGTTCAAAACAGAGAAAGTGAAAGAGTGTAAATAAGTTACTATTGGGTGCAAGAAGGCAAAATACTGATTGTTCTAAACCCTTCCATTGGATAGATAGAAATGTTTAAGAACTATTACTCAAAACAAAGTGGGCACTCTGCACATTCTGAGTTCGGCAGTCGGGGCAGTTGCTGGGCTGTCTGGCTGCGGTTTCTTCTTCTTCTCTTCTGGCCGAAGATAACACACTGACCTTGGCAGCTAAGTTAACTTTCTGCTTAACTAACTCTGCTTTCTGTCCAAGGGGGGTCTGAGGGGGAAGCTCCTGGGAGGGAGGTCCCTTTGGGAAGGGTCCCCTTGGGGGGGGAAACAAAGGGAGATTGGTTGTGATTTTCTGTTGATTGTATATATTTGTGAATGTTGTGAATTTTGTATATTTGTACATATTCGTTGCATTTCATCGTAGATTGTAGATTCTGCTTGTAAATATAGCTTTCGTTTGCTTCCAGACTGGGCTAGCCTGGTTATTGTCGGGGGGGAGGAGGGGGGAAGGATTTCAGCTCACACTGACACAATCTCGCTTCTTTCTACAAACAAGAAAGGCATCATTTCTCATTTTAAGATGCAGGGGAGGCCACATATCAGTTCTCCTGAAGTTTTGGTTGTAATGTGTATGTTGCTAAGCCCAAAATTAAGAAAACAAAACCATCATGAGTCAGTCCTTAAGGTGCAGGTGACTGATAGTTTTCACTGGATCTAACAAACCTGACTCATCATCCACTTGGTGTTGATTCACCTGAATTTATTCCAATGGAAATTTTTGAATCTTAGCACGAACCCTGCAGCCCAGGGTTGGCTTGGGAAATGGGGTTGTGACAAGAGGTTCAACAAATAAGGATGTATTGCACCTAACATTGTGACAATTTTACAGTCTCATGGGGTTTTGTCTTATTTCTCTTTGCGAGTTGTACCTTCAGGAAATGGAGGCACACATTCTCAAGTTTCTCCCTTTAAGTCTGACTTTGATCAAGGACAAAAGCCAAGTGTTACAAAGAAGACAAGTGAAACAGAAAATTTCAGATGCAGAAATTTTTAGACAAATACACACATCTTGAAGAAATAAGAAAACTATGGAAACTCATTGATACATGAGGAAGAAAAGCAAAACCATTCATCTCCCATAATTCCCGTAACTGTAGAGATATCCAGAGAGGCAGCAATACCTAGATTTTTTTCTGAAAAGGAAAAGGCATTTCAAGGGAAGGAGTCAATCTTTCATAACTACATAGCACAAACAGATTATTTAAATCAGTTCAGAATTGCGTAGTCTTCACCAACTGTGTAAGGCACCTAAACGGGCTTGTTAAATAGCAGTGTGTAAAATACAGTTAGGCAGATTATTTCTCATGCACAGTATCAGGCCCTGAGAAATTAAACTTCAGCAAGGTGAATTTCTAAAAGATACACTGAGTTCATACCCAAGAGAGACCAAACTCTAACATCATTCAAGTTAGCTATGCCCTCTGTCCCCCACCTTACGAAAACTAGAACAATTTTGGATTTGTTTTCACATCCAATGCTTTACTACTAGGCTAAAAAGAGAGTTCAGATTTTTTCCCCCCTTTCATACTGAAACAAAGATTAACTGTGTGTATCTCACCTCTGTGCCTGGTAAGATCATGGAGCAGATTCTCCTGGAGGCACTACTGAGACAGAAGAATAGTGAAGAGGTGATTGGGTACAGTCAGCATGGCTTCACCAAGGGCAAATCCTGCCTGACAAACCTGGTGGCCTTCTATAAACATTAATAGATGAGGGGAGAGCAACTGATGTCATTTACCTGGACCTGAGCAAAGCCTTCGACACTGTCCCACACCACATCCTGGTCTCCAAACTGGTGACACATGGGTTTGATGGGTGGACTACAGGATGGATAAAGAACTGGCTTGATGGCTGCACCCAAAGAGCGGCTGTCAAGGGGTCCTTGTCCCAGTGGAGAACAGTGACAAGTGGAATCCGTAGGGGATCAGTCCTGGGACCAGTCTTGTTCAACATCTTTGTTGGTGACATGGACAGTGGCATTGAGTGCACCCTCAGCAAG
>VXBD01014404.1:0-51393 GCA_013399975.1 Indicator maculatus | reverse complement strand
GATAGGACTAGGGGGAATGGAATAAAGCTGGAAGGGGGGAGATTCAGGCTGGACGTGAGGAAGAAGTTCCTCACCATGAGAGAGGCGAGAGCCTGGAATGGGTTGTCCAGGGAGGTGGTTGAGGCCCTGTCCCTGGAGGTGTTTAAGGCCAGGCTGGATGAGGTTCTGGCCAGCCTGATCTCTGTGAGGTGTCCCTGCACATGGCAGGGGGTTTGGAACTAGATGATCCTTGTGGTCCCTTCCAACCGTGACTGATTCTATGATTCTATTTACAAATACATTTCTTTGTGGAGGCTTCCCCGGCTCTCCTCTTTCAATCTCTCTGCTTCTGTTAGGAGTGGACAGAGACTTGCTTCAATTCACATGCTGGAACAATGTATTTTCTATAACCAGATTTTTAAAAATATGGAATAGCAGTGTATAATATGTGAAAATGACCACAAAAGGAAATAAACTTTTCTGAACTTTTAGGACTAAAGTGTTTGGAATTGTTTATGATGACCATCTGAGCTACTTAGCAAGTGTGAAGGAAGTGACTACCACCTTTAGAAAGGAGGTGAAGACCTCTTTTTGTCATATTCTATACTCAGAGCTTGATCCCAGTTCTGCTCTTCAAGCTAAATCTTAATGGACCAGCAAAAAAAAAAAGTTTATCACACTATTCATGTTACTGATCATTCATATTTTGGTTCTGAAGTACTTTCTGTTACATTTGAACTTCTCAGAAAATGCACACCATTATGTATTAGGTTTATAGGGTAGGTGTGTCAGGGAAATAGCACTGAGGCTGGAAAGAACAAACTGAAATAGTCACTTGGCTCGGATATCCTATGCAAATTAAAAGAATCAATTTGCTAGTCATTGGGAAAGCATTAGTAGCTGTAATTTTAAAACAAATCCAGTAGTTCAGATACTTGAATTCAGAGTAGAGAAAAATGCATTAACTGAAAAAAAAGAAGTAGAAATTATTTTTCTAATTTTTGGAGTACTATAGTTATAGTTGAGTTTCAGTATGAACAATTGTTCCTTGATGGTTCATGTTAAGTAATTATGTCAAGTAATTTTGTTCATAAGATTTAATACCATTTACTTTCAGTTGTCAACTTATACAATGTCAAGAATAATGGGCTCACTCTGGTGCACTTGGAAATTGTAATAAAATATTAATTTGGGGGAAAAGAAAACTGATAATCATCTGGTTTAGTATTCTACAGCTATGTGTGAGGTTTTGAGAATTTCCCTGCAATAAATGTGAATGTTACAATGCATGTTAGATAAACAGTCACAGACAACCAGGGGGTAAAACACTGAAAAGGGAATACCTATCCATTGTATGATGTGCCTTATGCAGAGGAGGAGTCCTGTTATTACCTAATAATATTATTAGGTAATAATATTAGGTAATAATAATATTACCTAATAATATTACCTAATAATATCACCCACGACAGCAAAGAGCAAACTGTCCTGTGTCTCTTCTAGGTTTCTGGAAATAACTGCATCCTCATTGCCTGCATACAATATGTTTTTATATGTTTACATGGACTTATTCAAGCCATGATCTTTACTTTCATTTTCCTAAAATGTAAAATAAGTAGTAGGAAACAAATGATGCTCATACTTCATTTAAAAACTCACATCAAGATAGTCTTCTTGAAGCTTCAGAGAGATGCTGTGCGAATGGAATAGGGGGTGTTGATGCAGATACTGACAGCATGGGGAGATCAGAAGGTTCACAAGCAAATCTCAGCACTGATGTTCATAGAAAGGTGTGCATGGAAAGAATAATGTTGATAAGCTGAACAGTATGAAGGATGTCTGGTGGGGGTTCACTTAAGTGAAATTCTTCTATAGTTTCTCAATAGTCTCACCCCATCTCTAGTTCTGGCCAACAGAAAAACTCAGGAAAGGAGTTTATTTTGAAGAAGACAGTAGGAAATGTATTTGCTTTCCTCCTTTCCTTTCCAACTCAGCAAGCTTAGCGATCTGCCTGACGCTCTGCAAAGGCTGAGGCATACTATACATTTTTCTGTCTGTATCTTCTTGGGCAGTATGGATACACATTTATATAACAAACCCTTTACATGTGACTGAAATCAGAAGCTGCCAATAAACAGTAAAAGTAGAATGCTAAGAAATTCCCGAAAATGGGGCAAACAACACTGTGCTTAGTTTGGAAGAGCTGGACTGTAAAGATATAGATGTAGCAGTAGCAATTTAGTTACTTGGGTTTTTAAATGTGTATATAGATGTATGTTTGTGTGTGTATGTAAGTAGGAAGGTAGGGGTAAGCTACCACAGCTTGTGCCAGTATGAACAATGAGGAATGTAAACTGTTAAATGGTTTAAGAATTCTACTTAATATACACAAGCAAAAGTACTTATAGCTTATGTGAATCCATCTGTCATAAATAGACCTCCATCAGCTAAGTAAGAGAATCATAGGATTGTTTTGGTTGGAAAAGACCTCTAAGATCATCAAGTCCAACCGTTGACTTAACGGCACCTTGGTCATTAAATCATGTCCTGAAGTGCCATGTCCACATATATCTTGACAATCTTCAGGGACTGTGACTCCACCACCTCCCTGGGCAACCTATTTCACTGTCTGACCACTCTTTTAATGAAGCAATTTTTCTTAATATAACTCATGGGAATTTGTACTATTATCAGGTGGGATATCTAGAAACTAAGTAATGTGCGACATAAATGATAGTCACATAAATATAAAAAAAGCAATTGTCTGAAAATGGGCTTGTTTTTGCAAAAATGTAGGATAGGTATATGGAGGCCTGCTGCAAGCTTTGCTTTTAGTCAAATGGCTGTGTAGCAGTGAAAGATTTTTGATGTGACTATCAAGAATAACCACAATTGGATTACCATAAATATGTCTAGGATTAAAAGCCACCTATATTTGAGGCAATCTGTTTATGCAGAAAGATGTAATGCACCATGTCAGCAGTGTAAATTAATTTCTAGGTTGGCTAAATGGCCAGACCTTCTACTTAAGTGAACTGCTGCGCAGTGCAAGACACCAAAACATACAAAACTGAACATGAGCTGTCAGTGCAATGGTAAAAGTCATACACTCCTTCCAACTATTGAGTGACAAGTAGAAAAGGAACAAAGGAAACCAATAGCTATACTGCCCTGACAAACTATTTTGTGGGTATTTATTTACAGCAGACTTTCCAGTTCTATGTTTCACTTAAAATGTCTGTGGGGAAACATAGTAAAAAAAAAAAACAACAAAATCAAAACCTGAAAAGGAATGCATTTTCTGGGTATTTTGAAGTAAATCTACCACTTAGCTTAAGTTAAAGGTTTTGATAAATAAAAGCAATCTCATTATCTTTGTTCTTACTGATCCTAATAGCAGAATGATGCAGACATTTTAAGCCTTCCATGTAGTTAAATTCACTGAAATCTTTCACCCTAGTTACATGTGAAGCAATTAGGTTAGAGTTCAGTAAATTTATTGAATGTTTAGTACTTCTGTTAGACTTATGAAAGCTGCTGACAATACGAAGCCCGCATCTCAGATGGGGTGGGGTCACTGTGCTCTCCAAGGCAGCAAACTAGCGTGCTTCCTTCTGGTACCAATATACAAAATTCCCAAACTGCAGACCTCTCACTTTTAATGAGAGAGGCTAAGTCTCAAGAGACAGCATCAAGACTGCAAAGGGCATTTGATTTTGCCTGCTTATTGCTGTTCTAACAGCCAGAGGCTGCTGTGATAACAAGGATATCACTGCTTAAGTACCTTCTTGGAGCATTGTTCCCGTGGGTGTCTTTGTTCCTTGGTAAAGCGACACTCAGAAAAAAGGTCAAGTGTTTAGTGCAGTAAGTTTTGATACAAAAGAACAAAGGGTGCATACCATTCTCTGTATTAAAGTGATAACAGATTCAAGGACTTAACATTTTCACTGAATCATGAGTTGTAAGACATTTAGTTCTGAGTCTCTCAAATCTCAGAGAAGTACTATCTTCACCAGATATTTAATTTTTTGGGGGGGGGGGGTAAAAATGCAGTAAATGTGTGGGATTTTGGATCACACACACAGAGGAATTTAGCAATTTATCAAGTCAGAATTTAGCAATTTGGAAAGTTTAGCAATTCAGTTAGAAGGTCATCGTGAAATGGAAACGGCATTCTCTGGTCATCTCTGTGACAAAGAGGCAATTAATATTATGCTTAATGTAAATACAAATAGGATAGAGTAAAGACGGAAGAGATAAATAGCAGCACTACAGATAATTTTGTTAGGTTTCATTTGTTACAAGCAGTTTCTGTACTGCACTTTCATGTCACCCAGACCCCTCTTTCAAAGGAATGCATCTCCTCCATTGGACTTACAACATTTCTTCAGTGGTTTTCAACTACATGACAATCATCACTTTCCAGAAGCTGTGCAGCCTCTCCCTTTCTGTGGGGTTGCTGCTTGGCTCACTGTGGTAGTTTGAAGCTATGCCTTTAAAATTTGTTACAGATTTTGAGCAGAAAAAACAGAAAAGTGTAAATAAATCACTATTGGGTGTAAAAAGAAAAAAAAAAAAGATTGTTCTAAACAATTCCATTGGAGGGATAGCTCCCGTAACATTTGCTTCTCAAAACAATCTTTAGCTGACCTTGATTGCATTGCTTGATCTGGTATTAACCTTATCTGCTTCTCTCTCTCTTTTTCCTTTGCCAGGGGAGTCAGGAGGAGACAGGGAGAGGGAGTCAAGGAGGCAACTTTCCCTGGTCTTTTGGCTGTTTCATTAATTGTAAATGCTTGTAAATAGCAAATAGTGCATATTTGTACATATTCATTGCATTCCATTGTAAATTGTGGTTTTGCTTGTAGATATAGCTCCATTTGCTTCCAAACTGAGCTAGTCTGGTAGAGTTAATTTTGAGGGGGTGTGGTGGAATTTCCAACCCACCACAGCTCATTTTTTTGTTTGTTGTTGATGTGATCAAGCAATAACATTTATTTCTATTACCTTGCCAGGCTATATGTTGCAAATGCGGTAAGACTGAATCTTTAATTCTTTGTTAAAGACATTTAATAACTAGAAATCATGAACTAGTTTTATTAAACAAATTACATTTAAGAGTACTGACATAAGCCCAAAAGTGTGATAAAAAGCTTTATGAGTGCTCAGAAAATAACAGTGCTGAGGACCTTATAAAATGAACTTGTAGGTACATAGTCGAGAAGCTGTTTCATAAGTGCAGTTACGCAATCTGTAATAAAATAGAATCAGTAATACACACTATACATAATACTATGTTCAAAAGAGAGAATTTTACAGGGCCTGGAGTATTTCCTCTTCAACAGGGTCTGGTTGCAGATATCAATCTCATTGTGGTGCTGACTGCCAAAATAGGCTGACAACTTTTAAACGCTCTGAGATACCCCAAGGAGAAAAAAATATGGAAAGTATTTACAAGCTGTTAACAAAAGGCACCTCAACAGTCATAAGAATCAGAGTTGCTGAGGAGCTTTTAGTCAAAAAAAGAAACAAAGAAATAATAGCACTTAAAAATATAAGTATCACCTTGTATTAATAAGACCTGTAATTCTTGCAATAGATAAAAGGGAGCACAGAGAAGTAGAACATTTTCTTTTGTATAGCAGATCTGCTACAGTGTGTAATTTTTTAATTTTCTCCCTACTTTGACCATAAGAGATTTTTCCTCTTTAAGCAAAATTGTAAGTAACATTACAAGTAAGATGTTCTGAAAGGATATGAATGTGACATTAGCCCATGTACAGATTAACTTTACATAGAAATATGTAGTCTGAAAAGAAACAAAACTGAACTTTGATCCAATTTTAACTATAAGTAAGATACCTGTATTTATTCTTCATTTATCAGATTTGGTGGAAGATGGTGTTCAATGGCTCCAGAAGGGAATGGGGAACACATACGACCTTTGTGGGAAGGGACGTCTCTAATACATCCTTCTTTCCTGTTTCAGCCCAGTATCTGACAGAACCTCATTTAACTGCCACGGTGTTCTCACTCTTGGCCTATGTTCAATCTTATGACAACCCTCTGGGGTGCCTTGTGTCATCATACAGCTGTGCCTCTGATGAGGACCTCAACAAAAGCAGTGCAGTAGTGTGCTGGTAATACAAGCAATCGGTTTTTCTCACTAATTTTAAGAGAATTATAGTAGTTCAAATTGTGATAAAGGTTATTGTAAAAAGTTAAGGCAGATTTCGTGAGACAGAAGTTGCTAAAAAACCATACAAAGGCTTTAAACACTATATCGATACATAATTAAATTTTCCCTTCACAAATTTGTTTTTCTTCCATATTTTAGCAAGAGATTGGAAATATTTGGGAAAGATACATAGAGTTAAATAAAATCTTAATTTTTGTAGATGCATTTTAAAAGTTACGTTTCCCTGGTGCACACAGGCATGCTTGACAAAGTGCATGATTAGAGGATACCAAGGCCTCCTCTTCCAATATATAGGCTGACCGCTTAACTGCAGATCAGTTTCATTTGCAATTTCCCCTAGAAGTTCAATCAGGTAAACAGCTATTTGCTGAAAAGTAGTTTATTTTTTCAATTTACTTTCTGTTTGGCTTTTTATTGAAAATGGCATCTAATCTCCCTATCTTACAAATACCAAATTTTGTTTCTCTCAGATGAGGCAGAGAGTGAAAGAAAAAAATTGATGTGGGGAAATAGGCTGGAATACCTACCAGAGGAAATGCTGGGGGGTAAAGATCCACCCCCTGACACTGGATGTGAGGCCAGGATGCTATTTAAAAATCCCACCCTCAGGAATCTCGAAAGAGACTTCACCCCAATGGTCGGAAAGGATCCTTTTAAAGAGATAAAAATGATCATTAATCAAATGACTTGTTCTTTGGCTGACAAAAGAAGTTGACTGTTTAAAGAAAGAATAATCAAATCTCTGCAGAGTTAACAGTGATTTCACTGGAACAGATCCTATAAAAAGTAGTTGAAAGTCTTAGTTTGCTTTTTAAACAAATCGTACAATACACAGCTTTAACTATAAAAAGTTTGCTTTCTGCATACTTCACAAATGAAGAATCCTGAATTTCCATCCCAGGGAATGGAAAAATTTGATCTTTTAAAGGTGAATTACAACTGCTGGATATTCATAATGCATTCCAAATGAGTCTACCAAAAAGATATTTTAGAGTTTTCTATACAACCCAAAGGAAGACCACTAGAAGTGAAGCTGTATTAGTAAAGCTGGGGTTTATTCTGGTGTTTTAAAGCCACCTGACAAAAGTTTTGTCAGGGAAGTGGAGAAGAGGAACCAGAATTGGCAGCTACATTATTGACTTCTGTGTCAAGGCAGCAACATCAGTTGGAGCTTCTGTCACATTTCCTAGCACCTGTCAATACACTAATGCAAGCGAAACCCAGGAGTATAGACATGGCCCCTTTCTGCTTTGGCCTTGACAGAAGCTTAACACATTTTATGCTTTCAATAAAACAAACTTTATATTTTCTTCATTTCCTAAATGTACAGTTTTATTCCTGGAAACAATTATTATCTCATGAACCTCTTTTAAAATAAGTACATGTGACATATCTCTTATAGTCATGATAAATAAGGACTAATAAGACAGGATACACTGTTCCAGCTTTCAGTGTACGTACAGAGAACTAGGGACATCATTTCAGCTGGTTGAAATGCAAGTGCTCAGTGAATGCCAGCCTCAAAGATGGATCTGAAATGAGAGGTCTAAACATCTTGATTAAAAGCACAGAGTCAAGATTGTCCTACCTTGCAATTTAAATCAATGATCAGAATAATTAGTGTATTTTTGCAAGTACATCAAGCAATAACAAATTTGTTTACATCATTTTGTATTATATCTTGTTCTTTCGAGAAACAGAAAATATCTTAATATTTATATACAATAAGTTAAAAAAAGGAGTAAAAAATAGTAAGGAAAATTTAGCCTCAAAACACACATATATATTTAGTGAACTTAAAGTGGCTTATGAGAACTCTTAAATTTTCTCTTATTTTTAGCCAAGAGTTTTATTGTTACTCCTCAGTACATTTGCTTTTAGATTTGCTATTAGACCTGCTGCAGTCTGTGGAAAAAGAATACACTTTATTAGTTCTCTGAATGCAGTATTTTTCTATCTGAAAGCTGAAGATAAGGCTACTCCGGAGAATCCTTTGGCATTCTTGTAAAAGTGTTTCCAAGTTCCATGACTCCCATTTAAAAATATTTTCAGAACTGATCATGGATAGAGTCCAGAATGCAATAAACAGAATTTTGATTTTAACATGGAAAATTGTTCCATTAATTCTAAGATGTTTAGTACTAAACAGCATCTTGAAACATGAAGGCTAAAGAATTAACATATTAAGAATTCCCAAACAAAATGTTGCTTCTCTGTTTCAAAATATTAGTTACAGAACCATTAAGTGAGTCAGATGCCATATGCACAGACCTTTGGAAAAACCAAATAGCTTGAGCTTCACCATTGACATTTTCCTTCACATAAATGTTGCTAAATGGCAAATAAGTCAAGCTTCCTAGTAGTATCACAATAAATTATTTTGTTATAGAAAGTAATGCAGACATAACTAAATTTATTTCACTTATTGTACATATTGAGAAAACAGAAAGCAGTAATCCAATCTGTGATACAAAAAAGAGAGATAGAGGGCTGAAATTATTGAGGTTTTATAATCAGCAAATCACTAAAAGAATGCACATAAATAGTATTTTTCTCTCACACTTACAAGGTAGGATTCAATTGCTTAACTATAAATGCTTTGTGTCATTTGAGATCCTCTGGAAAATCTGAGACATTCATGTTTCAGTGCCAGACTTGACAAGATCTGCAGATTTGCACTCTTTGACAGTGGCAGCGAAAGGCAAAACAGTGGTTGGGTATCCAACAGTAGGGACCTACTGTCATTTTGGGCAACCGAATCCCATCCAAATAGTCTGACCTTATGCAAAAAATGTCTCTGATTAAGCAGAATACAGAGTTACAAGAACGAGACCTCATTTAGTCTCTTCTAGAAGTCCACAAACAGCTTCTGAGAAGAAAAAGGTTGGTAACATTCAGTCCTGATCAGCATCCATCAATATAAAAATGCACGAAAAGGAGAGGTTGAAAGGTCATTCATCTTAAAATGTGCCTGTTCCTAAATTAAAATACAGCAAATGTCCCAGAATGGGTGCCTTTGGTGTCATTACCTGCACAATGAATGGAGTATGAGAGTCTGTTGCATGACTATACAGTCATTGATTATCCTTGCAGGTAGTTGAGAAAGAAAATTAATTCTCATTAAGACCCATCAGTCACCACCAGAAAGACAGAGGTTTGATAAGAGCTTTGGGCATTTATAGTAATTTACAAGCTTACTCAAATTTCTTTTTGTTTGCATAAACATTCTTTAAATAGTTGAAAGAAGATGTGCAACAAAAAATTGTGTTCAAGAGCTTTCTAACTCTCTGCTAATATAATAAAAAAGGAAGTAAGAACATGACATTAAAGAGAAAATACTAGCTTCTCAGAAATATAAACTCTTGTATGGAAATCAATGATGAACAATTGCATTTCCTTCTATCTGAACATTATGTTTTTGTTTTTTTTTCAGTTGGGCACTGAAGGTATAGTCTTTCCTCCTTTTATAATTTGGAATTATGTTTAACTAAAGAAAAGATCTACCCGCTTTATATTTTGCTGCTTTACACTCCAAATTACAAGAGCAATATTCATTTTTTAGAGATGTGTGCTAGCCACAGAAGGTTCAACACTTAATTCAATCTCTTTGAAGCGACCACAGTGGGCACTTCTAAGATGCTAGTATATTATTTCTTTAGTTAATCTAAACTTTCTTGAGAAATGCCATTCTGTCAGTTCACATCATACAGACACTAGTGTTTTACACCTGTTCTGTTGTTTTCTCTGAAAATTAATACTCTATTGTGCAGCAGTTACAATAATGGAAAGAGTCTTTAGTATAAAGTCTTACTGGTTCTAAACTGGGCAAAGGAAGCATGAATATTAAGCTGTGATTCCTCAGTGCCCTGAACTATAGCTGTTTTTTAGCAGCTTGCAGGCATGGATTTATTGAGAAAAAAAAAAAATCCAGCCTCTTCCCCTTCTTCACACACATTCACATGGAAAACTTCATTAGCTACAGATATTAGTTAGAAAAGTGTATTAAAGCAATAAAAATATATGGCAATACTCTGATACCTGACAGTTCATATACATGATTTACAGTGTCCTGTGATACCAGTTTATAACTTGGTGTAAATTCTTTTGTTTCACAATCATTACAGCTACTTGGCTGTGCTCAGAGGCAGTCTGTGAGAGCTGAATCAATTAGCCTGTATTGCACATTCATCTATTGTTCCAAAGGGCATATCATCCCACAAATTGTAGAATTTGGTAGGGAATCACTCATACAGCATCCTAAACTGGCATGATTTTAGTAGCTTATTATCATACAGGGCAAGAGCAGATAGATGGGTAAAGGAAACACATATGCTCAGTTCAGCTGTAGAGCACAGGCATTATTTTGCACACATTTACTAGCACTTGCATCACAACAGCATGACCAGTGAGAAGGAATAGGCATTTTTTCCCCACACCAAAGGCACATTGTATGGTCTGGTGCTAGATCTACAAAGGACATAAAGTTCTGCTATGCATATGGCTCAGTAGTAGTGAACAGGTGGATGGATGGATGAAAATATTGGCACCAAACACACCCATTGCAGTAGTGGTGGAACAAAATGGACTAGAGTTAAATACAAGTTCTGTTTAAATGGGGAGTGGACAGGCCCCGGTAAGCTATAGTAAAAAGCTTCAAAGCTCTCAGGGATTGAGCAATCTGAGAAATGTTAACTTGATCCAAGATTTTTGCTGCTGACACTTTGCAGAAACTTCCAGCAGAAGAGTCTCAATATTTTCCGCAGCAGCTGAACATAGTTATATTCTATTAATGACAGTACACTTATGTCAGCACTTGTGTCTGCTGACTTGAGTGCAAACTTTCCCACCAGTTTTGGTCTCATATACAGTAAAATACCATCCTTAAGAAGCCCACATCCCACTCTTTCTTCCTTGCCAGATACTGGCTTCTCTATGCCACTACCATAAGTAGCACTTGAGCTAATGATGTGGCAGCCTCTGGCCCCACAAGACTTGCAGGAATGGAGTCTTGGCTGGTTTGGCCCTAAGATGATGGCACGTGGGTGGTAATGGCATATCATAAAATATTAGATCACAACAACAATTAACAAAAACAGAATCATAGAATGTTTCAGATTGGAAGAGACCTCTTGAAGTCACCCAGTCCAACTAAATCATGGGAAGATTTCTACTACCTTGCAAATAACAGTGAAAATTTCTGCTCTCAAATACCAAAGCTAGTAAACCCAAAACTTATATGAAATACATTTTGCTGTGCAGATGCAAATTTGTACTCTAATATTCAGCAGCAACTTTTCAAAGGGTGGTCTGATTTTGTTTGTCCAGTAACATGAGTGTTTCCACTCAAGTAAATGACATCATCCCAGAGCACTCACAAATAATTCTTTCATTCCTGAATGCTCTTTCAAGAACTTGTAGGTCTTAAACTGCATTCTAAAGCAGCCTGAATTTTTAATCTTACTGTTGTAAAATATAGAACTTGTAATCTTTAAGTAGCAAATGCTAATGCAAAACTTAGACCATCTTAATTTACCAGTTGGAATAAATAAGTTAGAAAGAGTAATTTCCTGACACATCTCCAAGATAACACCTACAACAGGAATTATAATTTATATTAGCAGATATAGCAAGGTGCCAACATAGATGAATAGAAGAAACAGGAAAATGGAAGATAATCTGCTGTTGGAGGGATGTGTCTGAGAACTGCTCACTGTGATATTTTTAACCAATGAGACTGATATTCCTTCTGAAGGAATTTATGCCAACATCTGAACCAGGAAAAGACCTTTGCACCTTTGCATCTGTTCCCCTTCAGGTCTGAAATTCAGGCAATATAGGGAATTATTTGTCAGACCCTTTTCTGATAATGAATTTTCACAATTTCAAATACAAATCAGTGTCTAGATATTGAAGCTGAGAGGAATCTGTGTTGGAGCAGAGTCACCTAGGCAAGGTGTCTACTACAAAGCTTGGGTGTTCTTGCTAGATCTTAAGACTAGAGGCTAACGATAGCCAGGCATTACTTTTGTCCTAGAATGTGGCATGTGTATATATTGTCTCTCTCAGGTGCCCGTGGAAAGGAAAATTCTATGTCCTGTTTAGAGGGGAGCTGTAATGAGTTCAGCCACATTCTCAGTCTGTGATGTGGCTGTCCACACATGGAATAGTCTAAAGTTCGCTTTGTCTGCCTCTGACTAACTATGTCAATTTGTTGGGTTTCAGTGTCACACTTCACCTGATGACCCAGATTTAATTTTAGTTCTGTCAGGATAGTGGCTTGATGAAGGAGAAGGATCACTGAAACTTACCTGCAACACCACGACCAAAGAGTGAGCAGTTAAATTTTTTGGATGCTGTTACATATTCAATGTTGGTGATTTCACTGAAGAATAAAGTCTGCTGTGCATTTAAAGCAATAATTCATCTGGTCCCAATTTATGAGTATTACTCATGAAAACTAAATAGATTTTCTGAATATTTGTGAGCAAGTTTTCCACTTTCAAACAAAACACACCTTAATAAAGACTTTCTACACAATTGAACAAACTACATCATATATTTGGCCTGAATAGTCTTAAAAATTACAACAGATGCTTATAATTTCTCTTTTTACTGTATGTTAGAGAGGTTGTATGCACTTAGAAATTTTGTTTCAGAACAAAAAGTAGGTTTTCCCCTGTTATTTTGCAATGAAAGTTTCTCTCTTAGAAAGGGCTGAAGATAATATCCTATGGCACAACAGCCCGAGCAAGTCAGCTCTCATCATTCTCAATAGGACTGAAATTATGTCTTACCTACAGCTGGGTGGTTATTTTGAGAAGTGCATCAGTCTTACAAAATACTTAGTAAGCCCAGATTCTGCCTCTTCCAGTAGGCTAAGGAAGACCTATTGTTGCCTTGGTTTATCCTGGTGTGGGGGCAGAGACACTGCCATGTCACAAGCACAGCTGGAGTTCTGATGGCCTTGTGGAAATATTATACAAACCCAGAGATTTGTCTCTTTTAGTATCTAAGTAATATTGAGGGTGACAGATCACTGGAACAGACTGTCAAGAGAGTTTTTAGAGTCTCATCTGGAGACGTTCAAAATCTGCCTGAATGCATTCTTGTGTGATCCTGCTCTGGCAGGGGGGTTGGACTAGATGATCTTTCAAGGTCTCTTCCAACCCCTAAGCTTCTGTGATTCTGTGAATATTTTTGTGAAAAGCAGAGAAACTTTCAGACACCCAGGCTCAACAAAACACTCTGAAGAAGGACTTTTGTGTCTGAAAACATTTCTGTCTTCTTCTCCAGTGAAAATAACTAATAAATATTAATAACAATAATAACAACAACAATAATACCACCACCAAAAACAATCATCATCATCATCATCCTGTCTTCTCCAAATGCTGTTTTGCTTATTTTCACTGTGATGTTGGTGCATGATAGCATAGTGAGTAATTCAGATGTCTGGATTATTTATTCCCATGCTTTTTTTGGGTTTACTTTTCACTTCCATTTTAACTTTCAATTTCCTTAATTTTATTATTTGGGAATAATAAATGTTTAGGCCTCACTTCTGAGAAATAGACCACTATAAGATAGTTCTTAGAAAAGATTTTAAAAGGCCTGCTTCTCCGTATCAAGTCCCCTAATCTCTGCACCAGATTTGAATTTAGGGAATTTGTCTGGAAACATGAAGAAGACAAACATTTGATAGGGCAATGATGCTGTTCAGGTCTCCATCCCTAATGAATTTATCCTTGTGAAAGATGGTACCTTCCTATGAACTTTAAGTGCTGAAGTTGTCTTCTTTCTTGATTGGCAAAGAATAAATTTAGATTTAGGAATATTTACATAGAATGAGATTATTTTAGAAAATCCCAATTATAGTAAGTTTTGGCTTTACTTATGACTTCTCTGGGAGAAAAGGCAAATGCTAAAAGAAGTTTGTAATTCCTAAGGAGGAAATGATGGAAGTTACAGAATATTTGGGTAGAATATTAACATCTAATTTAATTTCCCTTGCTGTTTCTAGATAAACAGGCACTTTTGGGGGGACAAAAAATGAAGGAATTGCTTGAAAAGAGTTCTACAAACAGCATAGCTCTTTATTTTGTGATGTGTTAAATGTTAGTGCACACTGGTTGCTGAAAAGACTGGTGTGACAATATTAATTTAAGGAATTTAACAGCAATAGCAAGTTTTTGGTGTTTTTTTTCTTGTTTGTGGGTTTTTTGTTTTCTTTGTTTTTTTTTTTTTTTTTTTTAACCATCCATATAGTCATAATGGAATAATAATTGAAAATGCCGTTCTTTTGTTATGGGGTAAACCACTCTGTGTATGTTTCCATTGTCTATTAAGTATTTTTTGGTCAGTGCTTAAAATGAGAATAGATTTAGCATGATGCTAAACAAGAACTCTGAAGTCTTCATGTATTTATACTTATGTATGATAACCAGAACACCATTCCAAGCACTGAATGCTGTACATTTTGATTTCATGAACCTGAATGTATTATCAAATTAGCTGGAAACTAAATACTTTAAAATTAGAGTTTTCATGCTAGAAAAAACAAAGCCTACAATATAGCCTAAACTTTTATGATTACTTCTGTACACATCATGATTCTGAGGACTGATTAGCCCATTAATAATTAACAATACAAGTTCATCTTCTGATCACTCAGTTTTTGTGATCTTAAGAGGAAAGCTCCTGAGTAAAATCTTAGCGTTCCTATGATATGGATGACAGGATCCTCTCATGAGATATTGATGGGGTCTTGTAAATGGGATGGGTAAGAAGTTCCAGGGGCCTTTAGATTTTCAGATGTCCCTTTCCATATGGTATTCCCATAAAAAGAGAGATAATAGGTTTTAAATTTGTAATTCATGTTTAAAAACGGCAATGAGTTTTAATTCTTTGAATGAAATAGCTTTTCATGGGTGACATCTGAAGATGAATGTATTCATGCAGCCTGCTGTACATGCTACAGTTCTGCAATTAAAGCTCTGATTATTTACTTTCAGCCGTTCGCTAGCCCGCAACAAGAATGAAAAAGGAGTAGGAGATAAATGTTCTCCAGTTTTAGACAGCAATTAGTATCATTAAAAAAGGCTCACTGTTTTCAGTTATGCCAAACATTGGGACTGAAGTTCCAGGAAGTCAATTGACAAAATTATTTTTTGCTAAAAGAATGCAGAGTATAAATTGAGGGTGAGGATTGCTTTCACTATTCAAATTAATTTAATTCACATTTCACTAATATTAGTGACATGAAGTACAAAAATTTTATTTTCTTCCTGGTTACAAATATATCCGTTAATTGATACCAAGATTATAAGTAAGAAGATTGTTATCATTATCATGGCTGTGACCTCAGATGGACTCTTTGATTAGCAGTGTGTTATGAAATGGTTAATATTTATAAATCTGTATGTTAGATTAAAAAAACCCTCTATGTCTGGATTCAAGATTCCTTGAATCCTTTTTTTTTTTTTTTTTAATACTACTGAGAAAAGAGCATAGTTATGGTTTTCATCTATGTCTTTATTGGTATATTCAGATGATTTTCCCTCCAGCTCCAAGACCACTTAGCGTTAAGGGTAAATCTGATCTGATCTTCCTTGTGCTAGTTTTGGCAACAGTGGTTCTAGCAAGATGAATATTGGATAGTCAGTGTTTCAGGTTTCCACCATTAGGAAAATTCTGTACTGTGCATCCCTAGATGAAATATTGAAATAAAGTCATTATTAGGTAAACTAATTTACTTTCAAACTTCATTCAGCAGAAATTACCTTGTTAAAATTTAGTAGAAAACTGACAATATTTACCAGTTGTCATAGTCATGAATCTATTCTGAATGTCAGACTGAATATATTTGCCTCTTGAAACGTGTTTACAGGATTGTCTTTACTGTTTTGCACTTATATTAAGAAAGTACTTAATTTTGTGCTTAAAACTCGGTGAACTCACGCCATCTAAAGCTGTTGCAAAACAATGTATTATTTTTTTACACATTGCCTTCTGTCTTTCAATTGTCTTCCCTTTAACACTTTAACCATCTACTTGTGCTTTATAAACAGTACCAAAGATATGTTTATCTGTGAAGAACTGTTAAGATTTAAGAAACTAATTTTTGCAAACCTTCAGGAGTCTGGTCTGGATCCCAGAGAGTTTGCATCTAAATTATTTACTCATCTGGAACCTGAACTATGTATGTACTAGGAATCAGGAAGATAATTATAGTCTGTGAAATGGATACAGTAAGACCCACAGTAGAGTGAAAATAAAGAAAAGAATTTGGAGGTCAGAAATATATTAAGAATATAGTGATGGGCTGAGTTAATAGATTCTGAATAAATTGTTTACAGATGAAAACTCTATTAAAATTATGACATTATTTTGTGTGGATGTTGATGATTGTGCTAGAGGAAGGTCTGAAGCAGAAATAATTTACCTGCCTTGTCTGGAGCTGCAACACTGAGTGAGATAAGGAAGCAAAATGCATGGATGTATCTTCACTGCAAACCTTTGTGACTTGGTCTCCAGGAGAGAATACAGAAAACACATGGCGCTTCTCAACAGACCATGACTCAAGCAAATCAGAACAGATTCCCATTGCATCATACGACTGTTCTGCTTCCAAATTTCAAAGATTTCTTGCTACTCACTGAAAACGGTTACTTTCAGCAGCTTTTACTTCTGTACACTGGAAAAATCTATCTGTCTGTGGGAATCATGTCCCAGCTGGCAATATTCCACACAACAGCTTCGATTCCTGTGTGAGGAGGATGTGAGATAAACTCTTACTCAGAGAAACTTATAACATTTTGCTACAACAAACTGGTATTACCTCCTTCTCAAGAAGTTAATTTCTTTTCTCATTGGTTCTCTTTCTGGCTCATCTGAAGCATCAAAACTGTAGTTGCTTAAAGCAATATTTACATTAGAAAGAAGATTAAGTAAATTACAAGAGCTTTCTTTTCCTCACACCCAACTCTCGTGTTTCCAAAAAATACAATACCATATCATTTACAGGAAAGAGCTACCAGTCCATATTTTATTTCTTATCTTCATACGAGTCTGCTGTTAGAAACATCTCAAGTTGGTTGCTTTCCATTACACATTTAAGTATGAGCCTTCAAGCTTTAGTAAAGACTACACCATGATCTCATGAGGCAGAGGCTTATACAACAGAACATATGTGACATCTGGACCACCAGCACCATAGTTACCTGAGGAACTAGCAGTTTCTTAGGGCTGACAGTGTCCATATGTTGGGGTCATAGGTTCTTTCTTACTCTAGTTCAGGTAAATCTGTGGACTGTAACTTGTCCTACCAACTGCTGGCATTCTCCCTTCAACTAATTATTGATGTTGGTATTGCATGTTCTGTTTCACCACAATTTGGCAAAGGGAACTGGTAGGCCTAAGCAACTCAGAATAAAAAAAACTTATTACTTCATTCCTTATTCACATACTTGAATTAAATATAAACTTTAAAGAGATATGAAAAGATAACTGTGCTCTATTTTCAACGACACAGATACCTACATTAGTTTTGAAACAGTAAGGATCTCAACTTACCAGTAAAAACCTAATTGCTATCTTGTACTTGTACCTTGAAAGATGATCTAGTCCAACGTCCCTGCCAGAGCCTGTCACACAGGAACACATCCAGGCAGGTTTTGAATGCCTCCAGAGAAGGAGACTCCACAATCTCCCTGGACAGCCTGTTACAGTGTTTTGTTAAACTCATAGTGAAAAGGTTTTTCTTTACGTTCATGTGGACCCTCCTATGCTCCAGCTTGCACCCGTTGCCTTTTCTCCTATCATTGGACATCGATGGATGGCTCTGTCCTCCTAACTCTTGCTCTTCACATTTACAGATATTAATGAGGTCACCTCTTAGTCTCCACTTCTGCAAGCTAAAGAGACCCATCTCCCTCAACTTTTCCTTTTAAGGGAAATGTTCCACTCCCTGAATCATCTTTTAGGCTGTGCACTGGGCTCTTTTAAGCAGTTCCCTGTCCTTCTTGGACTGAGGGGCCCAGAACTGAACACAATATACCAGATGTGGCCTCACCAGGGCAGGGTACAGCAGCAAAAGAACGTCTCCTGGCCTACTAACCACACTCCTTATAATAGAACCCAGGATACCATTTGCCTTACTGGCCACAAGGGCCCATTGCTGGCTCATGGTCATCCTTTTGTCCACTAGGACTCCCAGGTCTTTTTCCCCAGAGCTGCTCTCCAAGAGATCAGCATCCAACTTATACTAGTCATGGGGCTATTCTTTCCCAGAAGCAAGAATCTACACCTGTCCTTGTATTTCATTAAATTTCTCCCTGACCAAGTCTCCAGCCTTTCCAGGTCTCACTGTCACCTCAAGGAGAGGCTGTGTTCCTTGGTATCAGACATGGATCTAGACGCATCTGCCATGGGTCAGAAATAACAAATTATCTCAGTTATTTTGATATCTTATCTATATTTCACCCATGGAAGTGCAGTATTAATGTCCACCCAAAAGATTGTAAACCAGGTAAAACTTGGTTTAATAAGGCTTCTGCCTTAAGCAAGACACATTTGTTAGCTTATCATCAAGAACCAACTGTAATTCATGAAAATATAGAGATATATTATACCCTTTTACATGGCGTTCCTAGTACAAAGTCTTAGGTCACTGCAGCCTACAGTAGCTTTATTGTCACCCTTTCATTCTTCAGGTAACTGGTAGCTGTGCTGGTTTAAGGACAGACAGATCCTCTCTTGCCCCAAGAGGGACAAAAGAATGGCACTCACACAAATGGATTGGAGAGTGACGGAAAGTTTAAATGGAAAAGGAATTGGTGAAACTACAAAAAACTACAAAGCATAGTGAGAACACCCCAAAGCATACGGAGCCCCTTATGTAACACGCAAAGGCTTTCCAATTCTTCCCCTCTCCCACCTANGGGAGCAGGATTTATGGGCAGAAATACGCCATTTCCTGTGTCCACCTGATTGGGTGGACATTCAGGACACTGGAGGTGTAGCTTATATGGCAGCAACAGGAGGCACCCAGCCTAAACTGCCACAGTAACACAAGAACTAAAACTGGAAACAAAGACATTACTGGCAGCATAGAAGAAAGAAATTAGCCTGAGGCAATGAGATGTCAGTCCTGACTATACCACATCACAATCCATACAAGTTTGTATTCTAAATTTAACTCTTTTTTCCTTAATGCTTTCCTCAAAGTTTCCCAGTTGCTGATGAAACTGCTGCACAGTCAGAGTAATAGCAGTTGGGAAACTGTTATCAGTGATTCACTATCAACCAGGAAAGAATAAAAAGAGCTTTTGCTACTGTTCTGCTTTCTTAATGACTGCAATGCTGGACGTAGGAATGTGTTTCTGAATCTGAGAAAGACAGCAAAATGAAAGGATTTGGCATTTTAGGAAAAGGTGTGAGAATAGGACAACATTCTGGAAGGCAAAGCAGGTCAACAGAAATGTCAGTCAACAACCACCAAAATACATCCTGGAGGAAAAACTAGACAGCCAGGTGTTTTAGAGTAGGATCTATGGGTGATAAGAAATAAAAAAAAAGGAAGCTCAGCAATGATTGCTATTGAAAACCACATATATTTAAAGATAAATAACACAGTTTACATTTAAAATAATTATTTCCTGCTTGATAGTGGAAAATAGGGCTCAGCATCCACTGTGGATGCTCTTGAAATCCATACTTTTAAAAAAAATATAGAAATATAGGAAGAATCCAAAGGAAAGCATTAAGAATAACCAAAGGTCTAATAAACATATGCTGGGAAGAAAGACTTGATGGAACCTGGGTGATTTATTGAAGACTGTAAAAACATTTTAATGGTCTTCAAAGGTAAACTGTTGTTGCAAAGAGGAAAGGCACAAACTGTTCCACCACAGACATGAAAACAGTGAGTGGTATAAAGAAGCAGGAAAAAAACCACCAAAACAAACAAACAAACAGACAAAACCCCCTAACTCTAGGAAGTTTGAGTATAGTTAAACAGTTAGATTGCTCAAAGAGGTTGGAATCTTCACCAGAAGGGGTTTCTGAGAACAAGATAGGCAATCATCTATCCAGACTAGTCTAAATATAATTGATTCTGCCTTGGGACAGGAAGATGGACAAGATGACCTCAGTGTCCTTCACAGCCCAATGCTTTACATTCTGTGAATTACAAGAAAATGATTTATCCTTGAAAAATATGTCACCTTCCAAAATGAATTCTGAACTCCATTTAACAGTCTCAAGGTGTTGGCAGGTTGGAGAAAAATACAACATTAAATTCGTTACACCAAGTGCTCAAAGGCCTAGAGTACAATGTCTTGGCTGAAAAAAAAAATCCTAAATTCATTGTTATTTCCTTCAGTTTTGAAAAATGGAAAATGGGTCACATATGAAGAACTACGTACTGCAGATTGTAGTGATAGAGGATTGTGCTGCTATTTTGCCTTATCGACAAGGTAAGGTATGCTTCTTGCACTGGACTTGCAAGGAGTCTTCTTGCACTGAACATCTTATATACAATAATTTAAAAAGAAACTGAATGATTAAAAAAAATTGATCTATTATGACAGATGAAAGATTTCAGAACTGTGATAGCACACATAGTTTGAAAGACACCAAAGCACAACTTGAGAAGGTTGTCATTCCAAACCCTGATTTGATGCTATGAGGATGCTGAGCATACACAGAATCAAAAATCAAGGCGCTCTCTTCATTCAGCCTCCTTTTGCGAAGGGTCAATTTTAAAATTCTTCTGGAGAATAACGTTTTTGAAGAAAATGAATGCATTAAAAAAATTTCTCTTGTACATGTGACGGGTGCAAATCCTCCAGTACTCAAAATTCAGAAATAGAAATAATTCCTTATGAATTAATTTCAACAAAGTTATTTGGGATCAAGTCTGAGAGGGAGGAGGAATAAATTAAGATTATGATGACAATAAGCCCTTACATGCATTGATATTTTGTGTCGACATAGTATTACACAGTACCAACAAGGCTGTTTTTTATTGTGTGAGATACCACCAAGCTAAGATAACTATGGATTCCAGTTCAGCTAGTGCAACACTAGTGCTTTATTCCAGCACCATTACAATGGTCAGAGATCGTTTTTCCATGATTCTAGATATAATTACGTCAGCAAATGTTTGCTGCAAGAATAGCTTTTACTTCAAAATTTACTTCACTTGTAATGCAGACTTCCACATGATGGAGAAGCGGAAGATGCATTTTACTGCTAAACAGATCTCAGTGTTGGTTACATATGTTGATGCTGGAGAAAGAAGGTTTTTTTCCATATACTTGTTTATGAAATAGCAGCAGTTTGGACAATGACATACAATTCAGCTGAACTTGTCCTGACACACTCAAGAAGAGTTTATAAAATGTTCACTGTGCTAATATGACTTGAAAGGGAAATTTGGATGCTTTTACAAAGTGCCCAAGCATCTCATAAGTTTGCAAGGCAATAAGCAGCCTTTTTATGGCAAATCATGCAAAGAATGGTGTTACTAAAACAACCCAAACAGGAATGAATTTTCCCTTGTGACTTCTCATTAGCAATATAAGTGAAGGATCGGATCCAGACTCTGTGCTATAGTGTATTTACCTTGGTCCCACAAATTGCCCTTGAAATGAACTCTGCTAACAGAATGCTGTACTACAGCCACTGTTTCACCTACTGTGAAGAGGGATTGAAGTCAGGACAAATGAGAAACTAAGCAATCAGAAAAGAGGATTAAAACTGTTTCAGACCTACTTTTGAGGAGACTTAACTTAGCATTTTTTTCATCCTGTACGGTATATATTCCATAACTTTGAAAACAGTATCATTTAAAAGTTAACATCTGCTTAGCTGGTAGCACCAGATAAAGGCTCTCATTTGTAATGAACAGGCAAATTACTTATTGCCCCAGCCAAGAGCTATTGACTTGGTTGAGCACTCCTGCTTATTACAACCAAATTTCTTTTTATTCAAGAGTCAATGACACTGTAACGTGAGGTACTGTTTACAAACTGATGCAATATATATCAGCAGCTGCTAGAAGTTAATGATTAATGGTTACAAAGAGGAAATCATATACTACGAACAGCATTACATGCTTACTAATTATATTTGCTGCATCAAATATGCCTTTATAGGTTAGTGGAACTGTAATGCACCTCAGATAATTTCTCCTGTTATTAATGTGAGTTTTATCATGAAACACCATTCAATCATGCTATCATTACATAAACAATTTGGCTAGGCTAAGGTTCTATCTTTTACAGCACACCTTTTAGTTACAGGAAATTTCTGTCAGATGTCAGCTTATGCAATCCTAGATTTAGGATTTAGTGAAATGCAAGGTAACTAACTGCTCTTGCTTCCAGTTGAAGCCATATTATTCTCTAAATACCGCAGACGGAGCAATATAAATGCAAGGCAACATCTTAAACATAGACTGACAAAAGAAAAGCATAGCAGTGTATGTCCTTTGCTCAGCCTGCCTTCTAGCTTCCTCCCTGCAGCAGAGCAATACTGCTCAACTTCGTCCTTTACACTTTATATGCTTTGCACTTTCCATGCCTTAGGGTAAAATTTGTTGATAACTCATGTATTTTGTCCATTCTATAATTATTGCTGTATAATTGCATATTTTTTTTTAACCTGCTTGACCCAGTAATGTCTTCTTTCCACCTTTGTCTGCTAACTTTGTATCTGGGAGATGCATATTTTATAGGACAGTGTGACTCTAAAAGTAGTGTTATTATTTTTATATTATCCCTTAGTAAATATTCCAAAACCAATAATCAAGTTTGTTCATTCCTTAGAAAAAAGCAGAACTGCTAATGATGAATTCTTGACTTACAGTTGTGCATAATAACTCTTCCTGCAGAAGAAGAATACTCTAGTCTTGGAGCACTGATTTATCTGTTTGTTTCTGTTGTCTGAATACAATCTTCATTTCCCTCTAGACTGATGATGAAAGAAAATGTATAAATGTGGCAAAAATTAAATACTTGTGCCATTGTCAAGTATACCATACTCTGTTTACACCACCTAATTAGATTTAAACAATGTTCATAAATTACAGTCATTGACCTTTTTCAGAAGTGAGACATACATTACTATATTCACCACACGGATCCTACTCGTATCTGGTTCATAAACTGCCTATGCTACTGAAGACTGACAGAATTACACTGTACTGCTTATTACGAAGCAAAGAGTTAAATTCAAAGAAGTTCCTACATATTTGTGACTCCTGACAAAGATCTCTAATACTCGTCAGCCATTATTAAATTGTACTCTTGCTTGCTGTCAGCAGAGCAGTTGCTTACAGGAGAGCAGTGGAGGAGACTAAGCTCTACCGTTCCAGAAGCCTGCAACATTTCTAAATAATAATAATGAATTTATCCTTGCAATATTGTGCGAAGAAAAAAAGAAAAAAAATCCTCTTCATTTTAATTTAGAACCACAGAGAGACAGATTTGAACAAGGCCATTCAATATATTTTTGAAATTCCAATCTAATAACATGAGTTCAAGAACTAGACTTTCCTCTATGTTCTAGTAAATTGTTTTTTACCAATACAGCTTTTGATGTTGTAACAAGGAAATATTCATAACATTTATTGTATTTACTGTGATGGTAAGAGGCTATTATTGCTTTAAACACACAACATGATCTTAAAAAACCAAAAAGTACTTCACATCAGCAACCAACATGGCTTATTTGAGGTAATGATTATTTTTGAGAAGAGTAGAAGTTATGATTTTTTAAGTTCATTACAGCAAAAAGTTGGCATGAAAGAAGTTACATGCATGTTAATAAGATTTTTTACTACACACTTAAATGATATCTGGATATATCAACCTTTCAGAAAAGTTTGGAACACTACTAAAAATGCTAGGTTTTGGAGGCAAGGGATGGCTCTTGGAAGCTCGAACAAATATAAAGAATAAGACATTTCAGACATTATTCTGGAATTTTAGTGAATCATTGGCAAGTGCACAATTAGTTTAAAAGACATTACATTTAATTCTCTAACCCAGGAAATCGTACTTTTCTGGTAGCAAAAGTAGTAAAACAAAACCGAGTAAATAATGAATAATTGTAGGGGAAAAAAAGGAATACAGATGTTACAAGACAATTTGACATCATTGTCAACTCAGTTGAATGAGGAGAATTTTAATTGTAAGATAAACCTAAAACATTTGTAATTGAAAGCAGACAGACTATGCATTTCCTCTTATGGTCCCAAACTCTGCAGTATCTGCTGTCACATTAAGATTTAGATAATTTCTGGGAACTACAATCCACAGTGAATGTGGAAATAACGCTTAATTTTGATACTAACTCACACAGAATGGGGGAAACAACAACAAGCCTTTAAAAGTAACTTACTTTTTGTAACAACTCCTTCAAGGCGAATTATGTTTGGGTGATCAAATTGCCCCATGATGCTAGCCTCTCTCAAGAAATCTCTTCTCTGTCTGTCCACATATCCACCTTTTAGAGTTTTAATTGCAACAGGTATTTCTCTTTTTCCTGGTGTCTTCAGACGTCCACTGCATACTTCCCCAAACTCACCTTAAATAGATAACACATTTGTTGGATCATTCATCTTGCCTGGAGAACAACAGCAGTTTGCATTGATGGACTTAGACACATCATTTTTCAAAATAACCTTCAATAGATGTCTTAAAAGCTGTCTTTCAAAACTGTTATTCATAGTTGTCAGTTAAAACAGAATTCAAAAGTATCCAAGAAACTGACACATCCTGTAGAAGCGGACAGAGAAATAATAGATGGGATATTCAAATCGCTAGTTGTCATCACATCCCAGAAAAGCAAAATATTCAGCATTACTTCACAACAAATAATCACCTTTCCTTTGTAACACGCCACGCGATCATGGGGACTTTCACTGTGAGTCAAACTAGTTGTCCCGCACAGTGTGGTTCATATTGCTTTGCCGACACTTTGAGACTGAACTTTGATATCAATATCTTTGTGAAACAACTCAGTATGCTACCAGAAAGGAATGTAATGATACTTAGATTTTAATTCTAATGATGACAAAACATTAGTCTAATGTATCTATTTATAGCAGTAACTATCTATATGGCTGTCATGCCCTAAGACCTATGTGAAAAGAAATGCCAGGAGAATATAGAATACCTGGTTATCCTTCAATTGTATAAAGCATTTAAAATAGACTTACTGTTATTGAACCCCAAAAAGGCATTTGTATATGATTTATTTAAATGGACCTCCACACCTACTTCTATTAAATTATATATTTCACTGTTCAGACACCCAAAGACCAAGAGGTTCAGCAAACCAGGACTGAATTGTGTAACGAGAGGAATCTCATTACCTTGTTCACCTGATGTTTTCCTGCATATGTAAGGGCCTTTAAAGAATGCTTGTCTCCTTGAATTCCCTTTACACATTTACTAATTTAGTTTATGTGGAAATCACAATTTTCCTTTGATCTTGAAGCCACTCAAAAGTTATTTAACCCCCCTACCAGATACACTCTGGATGCCTGCAGGTCAGTTTTCAATGGGTAAATCATGGAGCAAATTGTCTTGGGGGCAATCACTGTGCACCTGAAGGATGGCCAGGGAATCAGGCCCAGCCAACATGGATTTAGGAAGGGCAGGTCCTGCCTCACCAACCTGATCTCCTTCTATGATCAGGTGACCAGCCTGGTGGACGGTGGAAAGGCTGTTGATGTAGTCTACCTGGACTTCAGCAAGGCCTTTGACACTGTCCCCCACAGCAAACTCCTGGCCAAACTGGCAGCCTGTGGCTTGGACAGCAGCACTGTGCGCTGGGTTAGGAACTGGCTGGAGGGCCGAGCCCAGAGAGTGGTGGTGAATGGTGCCACATCCAGCTGGCAGCCTGTCACTAGTGGTGTCCCCCAGGGATCAGTGCTGGTGTCCCCCAGGGATCAATATCTTTATTGATGATCTGGATGAGGGGATTGAGTCCATCATCAGTAAATTTGCAGATGACACCAAGCTGGGAGCAGGTGTTGATCTGTTAGAAGGTAGAAGGGCTCTGCAGAGGGACCTTGACAGGCTGGACAGATGGGCAGAGTCCAACAGGATGGCATTCAACAAGTCCAAGTGCCGGGTGCTGCACTTTGGCCACAACAACCCCATGCAGAGCTACAGGCTGGGGTCAGAGTGGCTGGAGAGCAGCCAGGTGGAAAGGGACCTGGGGGTACTGGTTGACAGCCGCCTGAACATGAGCCAGCAGTGTGCCCAGGTGGCCAAGAGAGCCAATGGCATCCTGGCCTGCATCAGGCATAGTGTGGCCAGCAGGAGCAGGGAGGTCATTGTACCCCTGTACACAGCACTGGTTAGGCCACACCTTGAGTACTGTGTCCAGTTCTGGGCCCCTCAGTTTAGGAAAGATGTTGAATTGCTGGAGCATGTCCAGAGAAGGGCAACGAGGCTGGTGAGAGGCCTTGAGCACAAGCCCTATGAGGAGAGGCTGAGGGAGCTGGGACTGTTTAGCCTGGAGAAGAGGAAGCTCAGGGGTGACCTCATTGCTGTCTACAACTACCTGAAGGGAGGTTGTAGCCAGGAGAGGTTTGGTCTCTTCTCCCAGGCAACCAGCACCAGAACAAGAGGACACAGTCTCAAGCTGAGCCAGGGGAGGTTTAGGCTGGAAGTGAGGAGAAAGTTCTTCACAGAGAGAGTGGTTGGCCATTGGAATGGGCTGCCCAGGGAGGTGGTGGAGTCACCATCCCTGGAGGTGTTCAGGAGGGGATTGGACGTGGCACTTGGTGCCATGGTTTAGATAGGCATGAGGTTTAGGGTGACAGGTTGGACTCGATGATCTTTGAGGTCTCTTCCAACCTTCTTGATTCTATTCTAAATGAAAACTGATGTTCACAAAAATATGTCAAAGCAGTTTTCACTGCAGGGTACTTCCATGCCAACGCTAATTTCTCTACCTCAGTCATTTTTGAATCAGAACTATTTAAAAAGAACGGGACTCATAAAGAGATGTATATTTCACTGGAGGAAATAATTTCTTACCTCTTCCATTGAGTGCTGTCTGAATTGGATTTCCTTAAACTTTAAGGGCAGAACAAAAGAAACCAAAATAAGAGATCTCTATCCTGTAACATTGTGTCTTCAGTTATGAACTGAATCTAGCAGAGAGAGGCCTTAACATCATAAGCTTCACTTCAGAAAATAATAACTTCCTGATGGTATAGGATTAAAATGGATATTGTCATATTGCCTTTATTTTATTAGGTTCCATCTTTCCACAAAAATAAAACAAGGTTTTATTAATCTAGAATATCCAGAAAAAGTGGAGGAACTAAAAAAACCAGTTTCATAGCTTGCCTTTCTCTTCAAAATAGAGACTTCATTAAGTGCAATAGTACAATTAACAGATGCTGAACATAACCTCTGAATAAATAGGCAGCTTCTTAAACAGCTAACAAAAGACAAGTCTTTCTGCCAAGAAACCTCTACTTATTTTATTTCTATTTAATTTGAACAAACAAATCAAACCATGTGCTTCCCTAGCTATGTTTGAAAGTGGTTCAGGCCCATCTGGCAGTCAAGTCCCAAGCAGCTGCTCACACAATTGTCTCCTCCCCCTCCAGCCCCAGAGTGCTGGGAAGGAAAATTGGGAGAAAAAGGCCCATGACTTGAAATAAGGAGGGTTTAGTAGAACATCACTAAGAGATAACAACAATCAGGAAGAACAATAGTATGGATTAAATAGTATATACAGTGAGTGAGAAAAAATGCAGCATTGACCGTGATGGCCCAGCCCACCCAGACCTGGCCTGACTTGGCCACCTGATCCTGTTGCTCCCACCACCTCACAGCCACCTGCTCAGACAAACCCACGCTTGCCCTGGCCAACCCTTCCTTTATATAGTGAGCATGATGTCAGTGTGCTATCAAATACCCTATTGGCTGGTTCAGCTGCTTTTCTAAAGGCCTGCTCACAAAGTGTTTTGAAATGAATTAAAATGAAGGAGGCAGTTGAAGGTCTTACAATCCCAAGATTTATTACCTGTATAACCTCCAAAACAGGGGAAAGAACATTGTGTCTTCTCCTTGACCCATTTCTTTTCCCTTTTTTGATGCAAGGTTTGTATGGTTAGAAAGAAATTTCACTCCCCTTGGATATTGGGATAGATAAACTTGTGAACATAAAAACTAAGAGCATTTTTTTTTTGTGACATGATGTCAGAGACAGTAAGTGGTCATCATCTCACAAAATACAGTTGCTACATTTAGAAACCTAAGGTATGTGCAACAAACTTCTAATTCTGGTCTGATATGCAGTCTGGTATTATTACATGGGATCAAAAGAAATGTCTTGCAACACATGACAGGGTTGCTATTGATAGAACTGAAAAAATGACATCACTGAATACAGATCAACCAGTTTTCCATGGTTTTTAGTCATTAGACCCACGGTGGAACTGGTAGAAGATGTAGATTATAAAAAGAATAGGGTATACTTTCTGTGAAAAAATGAAGAGTTCACCTCTGCTTTGAGTTTCAACACTTTAACAAGGTAAATAAGAGGATAATTTTAACTTTTAACCCAGACTTGACAAAGTATCTCTGGGAGTTCCTCCCATAAAGAGGTGGTGAAGCCTTAAACCAAAGAGGAAGAAGGGATGGAGTAGAAAAAAATGTTATGGACAGAACAAAATCAAACAAAAATCAATTGATATGATAAAACGTAGGTGCAGTAAGTTTAACATAAAGAGTGGCTGAAAGGTGCCATTGGAAGAAAATCTACAGTAAAGAAAAGATAACAAATTGCAGGAATCAGTACAAAGACACCCAGATATCTTTGTAATAAACAAATGGGAGATCTCATGGAATTTTTGATACTATTGGCAAAAAAACGAAATAAAAACCAAACCAACCAACCAAAAACCCACAAACAAAACCCAAACAAAACAACCAAAGCAATCAAACAAACCCCAAACCAAAACAGAACATGGACAGGAGTTTTGAGTCCAAGAATATACAATACAAAATTAAAAAATAGTAAAGCCTTTTTATAAGCAGTGGTTAACATAAAAGAGAATGGAATAATAAATGTCACCATTTAAATAGTAAATATTGCTAGAATGTAAAATTCATTAATACCTATTTATTTGATTGATGTTGCGATGAGAAACATAAGTTAAGCACTTACAAATAGGTTCTGTTTTAACCTTTGGTATTGTAATGCTTTTAAATTTCCATTTTGGTTTTAAACTGTTCCCTCTACTGCCTTAACTCTTCAATTTGGACCAAGATATCAGCAGACTGAAAAAAGAGAACACTAACAACTATTAATCCTAATAATCTTTTATTTGATCAAAAGTTCTATAAAACAGTATTTTTTTTTTTTTTTTCCCAGATGAACCAGATGTAAGGTAGGAGATGATGGGAAACAACTTGAACAAAGTAACCTAACTACACATCTATGTTGCATCTGCATGTATGTGCAGCTAGAAGTTGCTACTTTGGTGGAGATCCCTTGCGTCTACACATGGAGTAAGTAAACCACAACAAATTTAGGAAGGACTTTGCAAAGCTTATATTTTACTTGCTTGATTTTCACCAAAGCATCAGAATGACAGCTATTCAGAGAATTGCAGACTGGAACACCAAAAGCATGCAAGAGGAGAAGCCTGGAAGAGCTGAGACCAAAGTTGCAATTAACTGGCTCCACAGAATGCAGTGGGTGCATTCAAAAACATCAGCTCTGTAAATGTCCGCTAGAAGGACACGAAGAAGGATTTTAACAAGAGAGTATTCTAGTTTTTTTTTCTCACAGTAATCTTGCAAGCTCAGTATCCTTTCTTAAATTGTTGCTGCTTTGCATTTCCTATTACTACCTGCCTAATGATACGAACTTGCAATAGAAATGTTTATTACATCTACCACTAATTGTATAGATATTCTCTTTTTGTTTTAGCTATGATGTCTTTGATTTTGGAGGCTAAGCGTGATCTAGATTTTTGCAACAACTAAGTGATATTTTCTGATCTGCTATTACTGCTTCAAGATTGTGTTACTTTTTTTAATTTGACCATTTGTTGCCATCTTCTTGGAATCTGTTTTTCATATCTCATGGGAAAACATTATGATGCGGAGCAGTGACTGTGTAAACAACAATTTTCAATACTTGCTCTCTCTTTTTTTTTTCCTTATCAATAGGGATACCCTTATGTTACTAGCACTTGGCATCAAAGGAACAGAGCAGTGTCTGTTATGACTAATAAATGGTCATAGAGATATTCCAGTGCCTTTTTGCAGCATTCCGATGTGTCTGTAAACACGGTTTCAGTACATAAATATTTAAACAAACGTGGGTCTTAGATTTTTGCACTTCTAAGCAAAGACTAAAATATAAGACAAAAATAATAAATAGGAAGCCCTTGTTTTTCAAGTCTATAGTGTATGTGTAATTCAGGTAAGTAGAGTGGTTAGGACATGTGAGGTTTTAACAGTGCTGTAATAACAAGCTTTAACTGAAAATATTACTGATTTGATGTTATCATCCTCAAATAAATTACCAAGCAGCAAAAAATATAATTTATGTTTTTCAATTCATATAATCCAAAATTACCAAAAACTTCAAAAAAATAACATGGGTACAGATTTAGGTAAGGTGAAAAAAAAAAAACCCAACTAGAAAAAATGTTTGCTGTGCTGTAATCTCAACTGCAACTTGTGAATTGTCAAGAGGTTTTGGACACAACTGTTTCCATTGAAAGACCAAATTGGAAACAGATCAATTTCAAATTTTTTTGTAACCAGGAATGTTAAGAAATTTCAAAAAGTTGCAATGTTCCACATAGACACTTTCAAAATAAAAACTTTCAGCCTTTGAATGGAAACCATTTTTTTTTGAAAAATTAGGGTTACATAAATTCAGAATGAAAATAATTGATCAATACAGAATGTTCATACAAAACAATTTGAAGAAATACATACATTCACTTTTTAAAAGATTTTTATGCTTCATTTTTGAAAGATTTAATGTTTTGGTTTCATGTAGGTGAAAATTGTAAACAGCTTTTAATTCTTCTATGACAAAAAATACATTTTGTATCTGATTGCAATGTTTAATACAGAATTAAGAGAAGGCATAAAGTAAGGACTGCTGTGAATTTTAATAATATGTAATATTTCCTGGCTGCTTTTGCAGAACTCTGAGATTTGGTACTCTCCATGACTCAGGCATGGTATTTAACCTGTATCTTGTCTTCACAGAAATGGGTTTAAACTTAATTGCAATCAGTTTGCAAGTTGAGCTAGGCAAACATCTTTGAAGATGGCAGATTACCCAAGTAATTTTAGAAGATAAAAAAAAAAAGAAAAGAAAAGAAAATATTTGAAAGCAGGAAAAAAATCACTCCCACATACACAAGAAAAGAGAGAGAAAGCTGATTAAAGAATTGAAAAAAAACCTAAGTGGAGAATAAGGGCAATTTTTTTATCTGAACTAAAATAAATAAGCTTTCCTGTCATATTCAGCTGCTTTGAAATCAGCAGTGAAAAATGCTGTTGGGCCTTCTGATAACATGATAACAAACCATACATTGAGATCCACTAGTTAGGTNCTGTCATATTCAGCTGCTTTGAAATCAGCAGTTATACTAGTGCTGAATGTAGGTTAATATGCTTTATAATCTAAGACATCAATATAGTATATCTGAAGAAGGGGGAAAAATAAAAGAAATCAGACATAATGTTTTCTTGTTATTCCAGCCCGCTGGGGGTTCTCTCAAGCTCATAATTTCAGTGGTGCACAATGCAGGCTACATATTATTTATCTTAAGCAATCAGTAAACTCTAAAGTACTCTAGTGATATGGACTGCAGTGTGAAACTCTCTTACTCTGATAATTTCTCTCCTGTTTGTTAAAAACCCTGTGTTTATTTCTTTTATTTTTTTTCCACAACATTTTCTTATGCATAATGTGATTTTTGGCAACATTGGAGACGTTTCCATTGTTATCAGTGCAGTAATATATAATTAAATGAGGGTTTCTTAAGTGACAGAGATAAGAAACAAAGGTGAAAAAGAAGAATCACAGTGCATTATGTCTTCAAGTAGTAATTTTTCTGACAATACTGTTGGCAGTTACTTAGTATGTAATAAAGAAAGCTTGGAATAGATAGCTCAAAGATGGGCATTGGAGTATGGAACATGCTAATGAAATAAAATTGCAGTGAGGTGAAGATGAAAGATCTGTGTAATCAGTATTATAAGTACCTTTCAGAAAGCAATTTACAAAACTCAGTCACTCTTAATATCCTGAGGACACAGAGAAATACCCATATTGTGTAAACTGAAGACAGGTATAGTGTTAACATCTTTCACAGGAAGAAACTGCATTACAGGACTGGAATTAGAACTCAGGATTCTGTTCCTATGCTCATCAAAATTTCTGACACAGACCCTTAGCTCTCCTACCTTTCATTTTCTGTTGGGGATGAGGAATGATTAACAATCTCCAGCCAATGACAGTGTATGAGGAACACAGAGAACATAACGCACAGGAATTTAAAGCTCTCCTTGTCAGTCAGTTTTTTGTTTCAATTTGTTTGTGAAAAACGCTGTTGGGCCTTCTGATGATATGATAACAAACCATGCATTGAGATCCACTAGTTAGGCAAGTTTGTAAGGCTTTTTTCTATCTTTGTCTTTCTAAGTCCTCAGTAAACTACAACTGGGTAAAACAGAGAGTAAACAGTCTCAGGACCTGCTCAACAATGAAATGCTATCTGCTCTAGATAGGCAGAACACAAGTTACATGAAATGGTCTTACATGACTCTGATCGTTATAAACATTTCACTTTTGTTGTGTTAACTGCAAGTGTGTTTTCTGTCACCACTGAACTCCCACCAGAACCCCTAGTGAGCTCTATACAGCAGCCATAAGACTTTATCCCTACAAAAAAGGGATTTCCAACAGTGAATGCATAGGAATGCTTACACAACACTTTCCCAAGTAGCAAAGCCTGATAATTAAACCAAAGCTAAGACAAGAAGATAACACTTACAAGCCTATAAATACAGCATATTAGCAAAGGTTAAGACCCCTGAAAATACAAAGGCCATGGTATATTCCTCTGGAAAAAAAAGCCAAAATACACGCTAGATTATGGACTTCTGCAGCTTACTTTCAAACAGCTGTGAAACAGCTTACAGCTCCAATGAAGTGTTCTCAACCGAAGGTAAACATCCCATAGATGAGACCAGGGTCTAAAACAATTGTTCGTAAGTAATTCCTTTCTTTCTATGCTCACCACACAGAGACAAAGACAAACTGGGATGTAAGAAAGCCTGCTGCTAGTTTTCTCACTCGTTCTGCTTCCTAGCTCCATAACACCTTTCATACTGTCTACACTTTCTCATCAGGTTTCCCTTTTTTTCCTTT
Organism: Indicator maculatus; assembly: GCA_013399975.1. Lineage (NCBI taxonomy): Eukaryota > Metazoa > Chordata > Aves > Piciformes > Indicatoridae > Indicator > Indicator maculatus. Next base: position 17,768 of record VXBD01014404.1, on the reverse strand, counting down.
CTGCCAAAGATCCTTCTCCACACAGCTACAGGAAAACTTGTCCCAAGCCAGCTTCATCTTTTCCTCTTGTACGCCTCCTAATTTCTGTTTTTTGTTTCTCTCAGTCTTCAATATTCCAACCATATCTTCCCATAGAAAGAGATTCTGATCTAATCTGAACCTCAGTGACAGAGAACACATGACACTAACTATCGCAAATGCTGTGACACAGTGTTTTGAGTACATTTGGAATAAAGAGGAAAAAAACCCCTGACCCTAACCAAAAAAACCAACCCTACTCAAAGAAGGGTTAAAGCCTTAAAAAAAGTTTGGGTGAAACCTATTGCTTTAGAAATCAGCCTGTCAAGAACTTATCTGAACATACATTTGAAATATCAGCCAAATACAATGCCTCACGTACACTAGGCTTGAGAGTTAACTCATGTGATCAGAGAAATATGTCCACATTTTATAGAATACCTGACCAATTGCACTGGTGATTGAGGAAAAGCATTCTTTTCATGCTTAGATATTTTAAAACGTAGGTATAATTTTACCTGCTCCAATAACTTTCTCAATACGAATTCTTGAAGGATCTATCTCCTTTGCAAACTCATGGACAGCAAGAGATGGGTCTTCATATGTGTCTGGATCAATGTATGTTTTGACTCCCGGAAAACTTACTGCAAAGAAAGAGAGAATACTAGGAATAAACAATTGTTTGACATTCGTGCATTAGAACAATATGTTTGGTTGGTTTGTAATTTTGGTTAGTTTGGTTTGTCTTTTTTTGGGGGGGGGTGGGGAGGTGGTTTTTTTTATTATTATTTTTTTTTTTACTAAAGGATTGAAAGGATTTGAAATAATTTATTGTATCTTCCACATTTAAAGTTCCAGAACCCAACAGATGAAGCTAATGACCCCGAATTACTAATCTTGGTACTGATTTCACAGAAACCAGCACCAGAATGTAAGAATTGCTTTATTCGCTGTCAGTGCCAGAGCTTTCAAAGAATGACTGAGCATAGAGTTAAATATTTCAGGTGAGGCTTCTGAGACAGCAAAGAGCTGGGTGTTACATCTCCACAAATAGAGGATAAGCCTCTGCCAAAACAAGATTAGAACAGCTTTCAAAAGTAGTGGCATGGCTAATATTCCCTGTGTTCTTGACAGGTTCTGTTAGACTCTGCTCATCTCCTCAGATGGATGCATGGATACTTCAGGATTATTGCTGTGCACTGTTACATCAAACATCCTTTCAGCTTACAACGATAGGTGATAACCAGTGTTAGTGTAAAGAATGGAGGATACAAAGGCATTACGTTCTCTGAATACTATTTATGCCTCTGGTTACTGTCATGTTTGCTAGCTACATGGTCCCAAGTTTTATCCTGTCCTACAAGAACAAAAAGTCAAAGGCCTTTAGAAAGTTCAGCCTTTGATTGTGAAGTGGTAAGATAGTGTCAACCTCCTATGCTGTTTTGTTTCTATCCTAGCTGAACACAAGGATCTAGTGAGGAGATGTTCAGACTGAAGAATTAAGATGACAATAAAAATTTTGGAAGCTTCTCCTTAAGAAAAAATAACAGACCTAGCTAAGTTTTAAGGAAAATGCTATTTTGGGTAAGACTTTTTTTTTTAAAACATTTTAATTGTAAGCATTTAATTTGTAAATGCTATTTAGTACTTTAGACTGAAAAGGCTCCTTGCAGTCTCTACACTTAGCTGTCATCCTTAGGGAATGCTTCAAGTACAGCTGGTAAATCTGGAAAATGCCGCAAGTCTGCTGGTCACTTGAAAGGGTGTCTACAGGGACAGCAAGTGAGTGCTCAAAGATACAGGGAAAAGCAGATCCTCAAGACTGACAGTGATTACTGTCAAAGCCATTTATATTCTCCTTTGCTGCTCCTTGGGTGGTTTAGGCAATCTGTCCCTTACTTTGATAGCAATGCTTCCTAATTCACTCCATTTATGGATAGATGGCTGAACATTCTTTTTGCCAAGAAGGTCCAGCATTTGAGATCATTTTCTCTGAGGATGGGTCCTGCAGGAGTGTTGTACTTTGTTTTCTTCTGATGAACTGGAACAAGCAGGCAGCCAGGTGCAAGACAAGAACAAAAATATTCAAATCCATTTAGAAGTCTTAAAGAAGTTCTGTCTGCTTCCTTGGAGATGGCAGGGGCAATAGTTGGTTGATGCCAAATTTCTCTGGCAGGCTCCAGCAAACCATCATTTTCTGGCATGACTAATATCCCCTGTGCTACTGAGGATATCATGTTCAAGAATTTACATTGCTTCTCTTGGACTGTTTGGATGGGGATTTTTTTAGGCTGCTGTGATGCAGTGATTGAGTTTGGAAAACTTTCAATCCATTAACAGAAGTTGATGTAGATAATGCACGAACTTATCAGGATCAGAGGAAGATACTGTGGCTGGGTCCTGAGAACCTCTTTTAAAAGAATTAAGTACATCTCAGCCTTCTTTGTTGTATAACATAATATCTGAGTTTAAAGCAGCTCATTATCTGATGTGTATAAATGCATTAGGTGAAGAACACGCATTTAGTACACATGAATGTGGCTAGACTTCTTTAAATTGTATGCCACAAGCATTTGGACCACTGCAACACACTGTACAGGAACAAGGAGACTACCAGACAGAATCACAGAATCACAGAATCACAGAATGGTTTGGGTTGGAAGGGACCTCCAAAGGTCATCTAGTCCAACCCCCTCTGCAGTAAGCAGGGGCATCATCAACTAGATCAGGCTACCCAGAGTATCATGAGATGTCATATCATCAAGGACCCCTTACAAACTCCCTTCGAAGAGTTTATTTCCTGAAATCTTCCTCTGATTCACACTGAGCTCCCAAGGGAAAGAAAGGTGAACAGGAGATGGTTTTCTTTTGCACACAACAGAAGCATGGAATGTGAAGTGTGGACTTGCCAAATCTAGGAGCAGGAACCTATGATGGTCACCAGTGCCGGTTTTGCAACAGAGTTTTTTTTTAAAATAACTTCAGCAAGTCTAGGAGAAGTCACCCTTATATTGATCTCATCAGAGACTCTGCAGCCCCACAAATTGTTTAAAACTGAGATGTTAGATATCGAATCTATAGGTAATCACCAGAGAGATAAAGATTGCTACTAGCATGGAATCAGTTCTTATGGAGGCACTGAGTACTCAGGATAAGGAAGGGAGTATTGTTGAGTACATGGTTTTAGATGCTGGACTAAATTGCAGTAATTTTTCTTTAGCCTTGGTTGTATGAAGCACATACACTAGTAGAGACTTGCCCTGTCAAGTCTGTTACTGTGGTAACTGCAAATGAATGAGGAGCCTCTGAGATGAAGCTTTGTGTCAGCACAAGATACAATTATCATTTAACCTGGCCTTGAAAACACTAAGTGAGGCTTTTTCTCTCAGAGGCATATATCAAACTCTGTGGCAGAAAGGTTTTTGTCTTCTTTCCTCTCTGACCATGTTTGGAAACAAACGACAAACAAATTTTCCTATCCTTTATGAGGCAATAATCCCTTTCCTTGGCAGAATGAACCACTTGGCTGGATATAACAGTGTCACCTGAAAAAAAACAAATTACTTTTGGTGATTTAGCTTCTATCTCGATTATGGTGTTTCCAGGGATGTTATAAAAGAATAACAAAACCAAACCAAACCAAACCAACAAAATCCAAATGTTCTTTGAATAAATAAAAACTTGAAATGTTTACTCTAATGTAGAACAATGAGCATGGTAATTTAAAATAAGTAGCTAAACTAAATAACCTGATATACTTCCCATAAGAGACTGACAGGTTTTTATATCACTGTACTGATCAGTGAGCAGGAACATGAGGGAAGGCAACTCATTCCACTTTTTATTTCTTGGATGGCTGGAAGTGTAGATCCCAAAAGCCAAAGAGAACTGAGTAGAAATAAGACACATAGTCACCAAGAGAGGACTTTTGTGGCAGAAATTCAATATGGCCCAGATCAGTTGAGAATTCAGACATATATCTGAAAAACTGATGAATTAGTAGAATACAAAAAAAATCTCTTATTAGGTAGAGTGAATCCAGTAAAATTGTTCAAGAGGACATACAAATAAAAATAAACATTCTTGATGGTACAGACAATAAGGAACTCTTAAACTGGTCAAAATAAAATGTTAAGGACAAAAGCTGTACAGAAAACAATGAACATTCTCAATTTCAAAAATTATATAGATAGCATTGTAAAAAAGTGCTGAACTACTTACAATGTCCATTTTGCAAATGAGCCCTTCTTTTCTCTTCCGATTTCATTTTGGCCTTTATGTACCACTGGCATCTTTAAACAAAAACAAGTGAGTTTTTAATGAAAATCCTTGTCATGCATAAATGTTTTATCTTCACTTTTATGAAAGCAAAAATCTTTGCATTTGGAATATTTAGTTATGACTCTAAAGAGAGAAATATGCTGAAGGACTATAAAGATATTAGATGCAAATAAAAATAAATCATAGCTCAATGATTAGTATGAAAATGACTGCTTAAGTTCAATTTTGAATCACTAAATCACAGAATCACATAAACATTCAGGTTGGAAAAGACCCTCAGGATCAACAAGTCCAACCGATAACCCTACTCTACAAGGGTCCCCCCTAAACTGTATCCCCATCACCACATCTAAATGACCTTTAAACACATCCAGGGCTGGTGCTTCGACAACCTCCCTGGGCAGTCCATTGCAATGCCTGACCACTTTTTCCATAAAACAATACTTTATTTCACAGTTGGACTCCTCCAAGGAATCCTGATACTTTAATAAATTATTACTTTCCTGCATTCTTTTTTTGTATACATTAGTTTGTGCTGATTTAACCTTACCCTGTTAACTTTATATCCACTTGTTAGAAAAAGTTCACTTTTTTTTGGTAATAGTTTCTTGTGGCACAGAGTCATCTTGGATGCCTGTGGCAAGTGGTGTTCCCCAGGGATCAGTACTGGGTCCAGTTTTGTTCAATATCTTTATCAACAACCTGGATGAGGGGATTGAGAGTACCCTGAGCAACTTCACTGATGATACGAAACTGGGGGCGAAGCCCTGCCAGGCTGTGCAGCCATCCAATGAGATGTGGACAGGCGGGAGAGCTGGATGCAGACAAACCTCGTGAAGTTTAATAAGGACAAGTGCAGTGTCCTGCATCTGGAAAGGAATAACAACAAGCACCAGTAGAGGTTAGGGGCTGCCCTGCTGGAAAGCAGCTCCATGGAGAAAGACTTTGGAGTCCTAGCAGACAGCGAGTTCTCCATGGGATAACAACGTGCCCTTGTGGCCAAGAGAGCCAGTGGTATCCTGGGGTGCATCAAGAAAAGTGTGTCCAGCAGGTCTAGGGAAGTTCTTCTACCTTTGTACTCTGCCCTCGTGAGACCACACCTGGAATACTGTGTCCAGTTTTGGGCTTCCCAGTTCAAGAGACAGAGACTTGCTGGAGAGAATTCAATGGAGAGCCACAAGGATGATTAGGGGACTTGAGCATCTCCCCTATGAAGAGAGACTAAGATCCCTGGGGCTGTTTATTCTTGAGAAGGGAAGACTGAGAGGGGATCCCATCAATGTGTATAAATATCTGAGGGGTGGGTGTCAAGTGGAGGGGGCTAATCTCTTCACAGTGGTGCACAGTAATAAGACAAGGAACAATGGGTTCAAGCTTGAACACAGAAGGTTTCACCTCAACATGAGGAGAAACTTCTTTTCCGTGAGGGTGACGGAGCACTGGAACAGGCTGCCCAGAGGGACTGTGGAGTCTCCTTCTCTGGAGACTTTCAAAACCCACCTGGATGCATTCCTGTGTGGACTACCCTAAGTGATCCTGCTCTGGCAGGGGGGTTGGACTTGATGATCTCTTGAGGGCCCTTCCAACCTCTAATGTACTGTGATACTGTGGTATGAGCTCACCATGTTTCACGAACAAATAATTTTTTTTTTTTTTTCACATCAGGACAATATTTTCCTTATGAGTTTTTTGCTCTGTGCAGTCTGAGTCAGACACTGACATTTTTCCTAAGATAGCAGTTATCATATAGGATAAACAATATGTAATATGATGCATGCATGATTGCTATAAAACTGCAAATCCTTGACAAACCACAGACAGCTCTGTGGATGTTGATGAGTTGTTAGCAATATCACTTGACAATGCAAGGATGTGTTGGAGAAAACTGCTACATGGCAAGCTTTCAGGTTCCCTGTAATGAAATCTCCCCTGCTGCGGGACTGTTGATGATGTTTTAGCGAGTCACATGATAGGAGCAACTCTTTCAGTGAAGAAGAAAAAATATTTGCTCTTAGTCAAAGTTTTTTCTCACTCGCTGAACAGCCTAATAAGTAGAGGGAAATCTTTTGGTCTAAGGGCAAGGCTAAGGGCTAAGGACTTTTGGTGCATTGACATCAATGGAGAACAGCAGTGCATGTGGACACGTGCTTTGATGTATAGTCATTAAGTTCCAAGGCCAGCCTGCAAAAACTGACTGGCCTATTTGTGACAATGACAGTGGACATATGAGAAATATCTCATTTCAGTGGTTCAGTTTAAACTACTGAAACAGAGTAGGAATGATCACAGATTCATTCATTATTACAGATTTATGATGAATGCCTCTTTCTGAAAGGCAGAAGTTTCTGAAGCTATTATGATTAGGTACCCTTATGGAGGGAAACTAGCAGATCCTCAGCTTCTGTGGAAATGTTTTGATTGTACACCAGTTACTGGGATCACTAAACATGCCAGTGTCATTTTTAGAACCTGAAGAACTGGTCTGCAGGTGACAACTGTCAAGCACATTGAACACAATCTTCTAAAAGTGTCTGCTCAAGGGAGCACTCAAAGAAACAAGGCTTTAACCCTCACCAACCCTTGTAAGTATGCATGTGGCCCCAAAGTTTGACTACAGAAGACAGTGAGTAATCACCAACAGAGCAGACTTCTAGCTCCCCATTCCTTATTAGCATTGGCTACAGAACAGAGAGGAATACTTTCTGTAATGATAAGAATAAATCACACTGAGCTTTAACATTGTGTTTCCTGGAATTTAGCCAAGACCCCCATCTCACTGTGTATCCTGCACCTTTAAGTCTCTGTTGCTTTCATTTTTCTATGTGCAATTGACAATCATGCTTCCTGCTTGGTGGGTAATCAGTGAAGTGCAGAGGCAAGTGCACATTTAACCCAGTCTCTCTACTATGAATAGATTCATCAGCGGCCCTATGACTCAACAGCTCATCAAATTGTTAATTTCAAACTGTGAAGTAGAGCACATCTGTAGGGCACCAGTCCCATTTTTTCCCACAGAAATTTGCCTCCAGTCCTTGAGTAAATTATGTATTTATTTACCGTTTTCTTGCTCTGTCTTCTGTGGAACGTATTCTTATCACTGCATTTAAGTAGCACTTCAAAATGTATCAATATGTTATGTAACTGAAGTGTTGCCATTGAGTAAGATGTTACAAAGCTAACAGAATCTTTAATATTTTAACATTAGCAAACAGGGGGAATAAAACCAGAAATAAACGAAGTTTCGTGAGTTTTTTTTCCTAAAGGAAATGTTTGAGTTATGTTTTAAAATTCTGTGTAAGGATTCCACACAATCATTTTCTCCAAAAATTTGTCCTTTTATAATTTCTCTCTCTTCTGAAAGACATTACTGTTTGTCAGTGTTTGCAGTAATCACAGAGCTATTAACTTAGTTTCCATGATTTCCATCTAAGGTGTTCTCCAGTGTTAACTGTTCCCATTAACTTCATCAAAATGTTAGATTTAACTGATTCTATTATTTAACAGAGAGATCATTATTTCACATAATAGTAGCTTTATTTGGCCATCTTTTCTCTAAGTGTAAACACAGGCAGTAAATCAGGACAGGAATAGTGCAGAATCCTATCCAACTCTTGCTTTTTTTTCTGTTTGTTTTTTGTCCACAAACCAAGAGAGAAGGATTCTCTTCCACACAGAATCCTCCTCACATGGAGTGTCTTCCAACAGCTGTTTAATGTATCTGAAAGGGGGAGAGGGGAAAAGGGTAAAGAGGCTCCAGAGTCTACACAAACCTCTCATAGAACCTACTGCAGGAGTTATGAGCCTGATTCCTTTCCTCAAAAGCCCATAGCTCTATATAATATCATTCAGGTTTTAGCCTTTCTTGATCAAAGGCAGCACCGTGGTGCTACTGCTGTCTCACAGAGTAAATGGGGACACATCTTTGTGCTTTTAAATCTTGTTTTGCTTCCCACTGGAGGCAGGTGAAGTCCTGAATCATAGAGGAAACACTTGGAGGCTCAGTGAAAAAGGAAACAAGGCATCATGGAAGCAGCTAAGCCCATTGGAATCTGAATCCCAGAAAAGACTGGCGTTCCAACATCTATGTGCATTTCCTAGCATGTTCAATTAGAATTTGTAAGTCATCTTAAAATCATCAGTGTGTAACTGAGAATGGCATCTGTCCACTTACATCAAAATACATAATATCATTATTTGTTTCTGATCAACAGATCAGCTGAAGGAAGGTGAACAATTAGCACCTTACTAAAAGACTAGTAAGCATAAGAATCAGGGTAGTTATAAAAAAAGTAATTAAAAAAAAAATCATTGTCCAAACTGGTGAATTCCCCTACATGCGCAACAGTGTGCTGTAATGTAGATTAACTGGAATATCTTTGAACCAATTAAAAAAACCCCAAAAGTAAAAAGCAATAAAACAGGACTTTTGGGAAGCTATTTTTCATTCACCAGTGATGTCACAGATAGTAGAATCATTCTAGTATTTTGGCGTAAAGTTTACCTTAGTTTAATTTCAGTACTTAATTTTATCTTAATGGATGCAGAAATGTGCATATAAAGTATATGCAGATTTGTGTATTATTTTCCCTACCAATTTAATATTCCAAAGGTACTAAAAGATTGTACACTTAAGTGCCTTTAGCAAGCTACAGTCAACATCAGGACATCAAAAATCGTAAGGTTATACTCTCCAAAGCTTTCAATTTAATGCTAGCAGATTTTGTAAAGCGTTGGGGTTGCAGATACATTGTATTTTTAAATTCTCACTCTGCAGGCAAGAGGTCCAGAAACTTATCTTGATAAGAGCCAAACTATTTCCTGATTTCACATAATTACTTACTTCCCCAAACTGGGTTTTTATGAAAAGCAATGCTCTCAATAGAATTATGAATATGAGGAATGCTGAAACATTCACCTCACTTAACCTAACAGTGATTTTAGCAGTGAAAACATGGTTTAATGACTGCACCATTATTCTTAAGTTCTTAGTTTTGGATGATTCTGACCCTGAGAACATTGTTGTGTCAATTACCTCCCAGTGATCAAGAAGAACAAAGTGAGGATGACCAGAAGAGTGAATCCACCAACAGCAGCAGTGGCAATCACAAGAATCTGTCCCTGCTCTGCAGCCATATCGGAAGCTGAAGGAGAAGCACATAAAAAAAAAAAAAGGTTAAAGCGCCATCACCCAGGGTTCTTGCAGAAGGGGTAATAACATTTCATTGGTCAAATGCTGCAATTACTCTGTAATAGTTTCACAGAATAACAGAATCACAGAATGCATGGGGTTGGACAAGATCCTCAAAGTTCATTTTGCCCAACCCCCCTCAAATGAGCAGGGACATCTCCAACTAGATCAGGTTCTTAGGGCCACATCAAGTTTGACCTTGAATATCTCCAGAGATGGGGCCTCAACCACATCTGTGGGCAACCTGTTCCAGTATTTCACAACTCTCATTGTAAAGAACTTCCTTCTTATATCCACCATGCTCCAGTTTAAAACCATTGTCCTTGTCCTATTGCTATATGTCCTTCTAAACAGTCTGTCCCCAGCCTTCCTGTAGGTTCCCTTCAGATATTGAAATGTACCTGTAAGTTTTCCCCAGGGCAGCCTTTTCAACAGGCTGAGCAGCCTCAACTCTCTCAGCACGTCTTCGTGGCAGAGGTGCTTAAGCCCTCTGATCATCTTTGTGGCCCTCCAGTGGACCTTCTCCAGCAGGTACATGTCCTTCTTGTGTTGGGGTCTCCAGAGCTGGACACTGTAGTCCAGCTGAGGTCTCACCAAAGCAGAGAGGCAGAACCATCTCTCTTGATCTGCTGACCATGCTTCCTTTGATGCAGCCCAGGATGTGATTTGCCTTCTGGCCTGCAAGTGTGCGTTGTTGGCTCACGTCCAGCTTTTTGTCCACCAAGCCGTCCAAGTCTTTTTCTGCAGGGCTGCTCTCAAATTCATCATCCCCCAGCCTGTACTGACATTGGAGATTGCTCCAACTTAGTGCTGCAGGGTGCTCCAAATCCCCCCACCTTCCCTCATTGCCTATCAGCAGAGATCTGAATAGGCGAGACAAAGGTGTGAAACGCTCTTCCCCTGCCCCAATGACAGTAATAACCACCTATTGTCCCTGCTGGGTGGAGGCCCCACAGGTATTTACCGGTGTGGGGAGAAGCCCACTGGGATTTGGAAACGTGATAAGGGGGATATTTCACATTTTGGCCTGAACAGACTGTCTAGGAATATATAAAAGGGTGAGCAGAGAGCAGTCGGGGCTCTCACTTTCTGCCGCTCTCAATTCCATGTGGCTCACCTGTATTTTGGGGCCTGCTCATTTCGTCGCTGCCATTTTGGGCACTCATCTCTCATCGCTCTTGCTCACTTCTCCCCAGACCAGCCCACCAGCTGTAGGACCTGCCTGCCACCACCAGCCTGGGACCTGACTGCTGTTTTGCTTCTCCCTGGGACTGATTGCGTAAACCCTGAGCCTCGAATTGGATCACAAATTGACAGTTTCTGGAGCCTGTCAGCAGAGAGAGCGAGCTAGGGACCATCTCCAAATTCCTACTACAATTTTCATGAGTAAACCCGGCCTGCTCATATCTCCCTAAAGGTTATTGGTCGGCCTTTGATTTATAAGTGGGTGAAGCTATTTGTGGCTTAGCTTTTCCAGTCTCTGAACTCTCTAAATTGTGTCAAAAATTGCCATAAGCATCCTGGAAGAATTCGCAACTGAATAGAACCTGTAAATAATTTTTTATCAGTTTTGTACATAGTTTTGGGGTGGGGTTTAGGGAAAATAAAAATAATTATATTTTTTATAATTCCCACCTGGTTAATTTAACCCCAAACTAAGACACCTAGGTGCTGGACCTTACACATTGCATTATTGAACCTCATGAGATTCTTTGCAACCCACTCATGAAGTTCAATGAGGCAATNGACTGCCTGGTGGATGTGGGGCAGGCTGTGGGGCAGGCTGTGGAAGTCTACCTGGACTTCAGCGAGGGCTTTGTCACTGTCCCCCTGTTTCAGGGTGCTCCAAATCCCCCACCTTCCCTCACTGTCTATCAGCAGAGGGGAGACAAGGTTGTGAAACACTTCCCCTGCCCTGATGACAGTAATGACCACCTATTGTCCCTTCTGGGTGGAGGCCCCACAGGTATGTACAGGTGGGGAGAAGCTGCTGGGATTTGGAAATGTGATAAGGGGGATATTTCACATTTTGGCCTGGACAGATTGTCTAAGAATATATAAAAGGATGGGCAGAGAGCAGTCAGGGCTCTCACTTTCTGCTGCTCTCAATCTCACACTGCTCACCCATGTTTTGGGGACTGCTCATTTAGTTTCTGACATTTTGGACGCTCATCTTTCGCTGATCTTGCCCAGCTGTGGGACCTGCCTGCCACTGCCAGCCTGGGACCGATCCTGCTTGGGAGCCTGACGGCAAAGCTGTGAGTCTGCCTGCCTGGGACCGATCCTGCTTGGGAGCCTGACGGCAAAGCTGTGAGTCTGCCTGCCTGGGACCGATCCTGCTTGGGAGCTTGCCAGCAAAGCCATGAGTCTGCCTGCCTGGGACCTGCCTGCTGCTTCACTTCTCCCTGGGACAGATTGTGTAAAGCCTGAGCCTCGAATTGGATCACAAATTGACAGTTTCTGGAGCCTGTCAGCAGAGAGAGAGAGCTAGGGACCATCTCCAAATTCCTACTACAATTTTCATGAGTAAACCCGGCCTGCTCATATCTCCCTAAAGGTTATTGGTCGGCCTTTGATTTATAAGTGGGTGAAGCTATTTGTGGCTTAGCTTTTCCAGTCTCTGAACTCTCTAAATTGTGTCAAAAATTGCCATAAGCATCCTGGAAGAATTCGCAACTGAATAGAACCTGTAAATAATTTTTTATCAGTTTTGTACATAGTTTTGGGGTGGGGTTTAGGGAAAATAAAAATAACTATATTTTTTATAATTCCCACCTGGTTAATTTAACCCCAAACTAAGACACCTAGGTGCTGGACCTTACACATTGCATTATTGAACCTCATGAGATTCTTTGCAACCCACTCATGAAGTTCAATGAGGCAATAAGGTTCACTTTTCTTGATGCTTATCAAGGACCTTAAATGCAATGCACTTGTGAAGTGAAAAATCATAATCCATGTCCTAACTATGGTGAAGAAGAGAAGATGCTTGCAGGTTTTTAAGATGTGGAGTTAGTCTTATAAGCCACTTGTACTAAAGTGAAGATATGACGCGGTTGTGGATTTTTTTCTTTAGCTTTATATTGCACTTAATTCAGAACTTCTCTCCATACAACTGTCCCAGTGAAGTTAGCAACTTCACTGTAAGAGATATTAACCTGAACTTAGGAGAAAGCAAAGCAGAAGAAGATCACTAAATGTGTAGTCTCACACAGACTTCTGTATGACTGGTGTACCTTTAACATGCTCTCATGGTTTGCAACACTGCAATTGAAAAAAAAATTCTTGTGCCTTGTTTTTTTCTCTATTTTCTGGGGTAGAACATTAGGAGTTGAAGAAGATCCCCTGAAATCATCTGGTCTCCAGACACTCAGTCTTTTTATTATTTTATTCTGTGTAGTACTAAATCTTCACATTGACAAATTACCTACTTACAGTCCAATTGTTCCTCACTGTCCAAGTACTACATGAGCAGAAAAAGAATTAGGTCAATTTTTTTGCATTACCTCCTGTCTTATGACTCCAAAGTTTTATTTTTTAAACTCAGTTACACTTGAACATTTTCACCACATGATGTTTACTAAACTCTTACCGTCCATTTCCACAAGAAACATAACATTGTTCAGAAAGGAGAATAAAAAATTCTATTCAATGACCTCTGAAAATGGTAGTAAATGCAGAAAATAAAATTTAGATTTATCAGGAAAACTAATTTAAATCTAAAAATAGATTTATCAGGAAAACTAATTTTTGTTGGTTTGATTTTGTAAACTTAAAAGATATTCTATTAGCAAAATATTCAGCTTTCACCTGATGATTAAAGCTTTGGGAAATCCCCTGGGCTTCTGACTAGAAGGCTCAGCAGGCTATATTCTCTCACTTTGCCATTGATGAAGCCCAATACAATGAACATATTACTGCCCAAAGTCTCATAAAATGCTATTTCCAAGAAAAATATTTGTCTTCTAAATAATATTTGTGAGTGGTTCAGAAATAGCAGTATAAATTTGCTTTGTAATAGTAGTAAAATCAGTAAAAAGAATTGTAGGTAATAAGACAAGGAATAATGCACATAAGCTAGAACACAGGAAGTTCCACCTCACCATGAGGAGAAACTTCTTTGTTGTGAGGGTGATGGTGCACTGGAACAGTCTACTCAGAGAGGTTGTGGAGTCTCTTTCTCTGAAGACTTTCAAGACCAACCTAGGCCTGCTCTAGATGATTCTACTTTCACAGGGAGGTTGGATGCAATCATCTCTGGAGGTCCTTCCAGCCCCTAACAACCTGTGATTCTGTAATGTTAAATTTTCTGCAAAACCAACCTGTTAAATTTCTGCCATTAGGTTTCTGTCCATATAATTTAATGGATATATGCATAGTCAGTAAATTACAAGGCATTCACTAGTTGTGGTTGTAAGCTGTCCATAGACCTTCTAATAAATGATGCAGCAAATTCTCACTGAATAGCTAATCTTTAAAATAGTGTCTACTGATATTATAGAAGTGGATTCTAGCCTGTATTGTATTATGATCCATAGGGTCAGGTATTGGAAAAATAGAACATAATGTATTATGTCACAAAATTAACAATGCAAATAATAACAGGCTCTCCAAATCAAATTCATAGATTCATGAAATATTTTGTATTGGAAGGTACCTTAAAGATCATCTAGTTACAACCCCCCTGCCATTGGCAGGGACACCCTCCACTAGACCAGATTGCTCAAGGCCCTGTACAACCTGGCCTTGAGCCCCTCCAGGTAGGGGACATCCATGACCTCCATGGGCAACCTGTTCCAGTGTCTCACCAACCTCAATATAAAAAATTTCTTCCTAATATCTAGTCTGAATCTATCCTGCTCCATTTCCTCTAGTCCTATTACTACAAGCCCTTGTAAAAAGTCCCTTCTCAGCTTTCTTGTAGGCCTCCTATAGGTACTGGAAGGCTGCTATAAGATCTCCCTGGAGCCTTCTTTTCTCCAGGCTAAACAGCCCCAAGTCTAGTAGTCTGTCCCTATGAGAGGAGGTGCTTCAGCCCTCTGACCATCATTGTGGCCCCTCTCCAGACCCACTCCATCAATTTGATGTCCTTCTTATGCTGGAGGCATGAGAACTGGAAGCAGTACTACATGTGGGGTCTCGTGAGAGCAGAATCACCTCCCTCGTCCTGCTGGTCACAATTCTTTTGGTGCAGCCCAGGATGCAGTTAGCCTTCTAGGCTGCAAGTGCGTATGGCTGGCTCGTATCGATTTTTCATCAGCTGACACCCCCAAGTCCCTCTCCTCAAGAGTGCACTTGAGCCACTTCTTGCCCAGCCTATATTTGTGCTTGTAGTTGCCCTGACCCATGTGCCGGACCTTATACTTGGCCTTGTTGAACATTGTAAGCATGGCTTGGGCCCAGCTCTCAAGCCTGTCCAAGTCTCTCTGGATGGCATCACTTCCCTCCAGTGTGTCAACCAGACCACACATCTTGGTGTCATTCTCAAACTTACTGAGGGCGTACTCAATTCCACTGTCCACTTCTCTGGCCAAGATGTTAAACGACACTGGCACCAATACTGACCAGTGAGGGACACCACTTGTCAGTGGTCTCCATTTGGACATTGAGCTGTTGACCACAGCTCTCTTGTGTGGTCATCTAGCCAATTTCTTATCCAGTGAGTGGTCCACTCCTCAATGTTCAATACTATTTTCAGACTAGCTGAGGTGGTGTTAAATGTTGCAATGATTGTTAAAGTCAGGCAGAATTTGAAGATGTCAACAGAGAAGGAGGATTAAAATGAGTCTATCTTGCCCATCATTGCAATGGCAGTGAAAGAATGAACTACAGCCCTGAAAAAATAATTAATTCAGCAGGAGAAAAGCAACCACATGCTCCGATAAATTAGCAAATTATCTGTGGTTTTCTTCAACAGAGATTTATTGCCAAGGAGGCAAATAAGGACCTTTCTTCCTAAGAAAGGAGGGATTGATTCCACGGTCAAAAGAAGAACTCTGTAGCTATCCAGATGAAGGAAGTAATTTTTGCTGAATAGAGCTGGTATTTCTTGGTATTTTATCTAAATCAGAATGAAAGTTTAATAACATATATTTTCCAAGGAACCGTAGTGAAGGCATCACATGCCCAGAATTATGCCCACAAGATAACAGCTAACTTGTCCCAACATGTCCTGGTAAGTCCCCCCTTCCACCCTCCTTTCAGAAGAGGAGGACAAAAGGCTCAGTCACCAGCCTGTCTCCTAAGGGGTAAACAACTGCATGCACCCATTGCATGGCATGCCTATGCTCTGTCCATTTAAGGGCATAATTCTAGCTTCACCTTTTCTATAGGTGGAAGCAGGTTGTTGGCAAGTGTGCCCATTGGCTAGCTCCAGCCTCGAGAATCTATAAGTATTACGCCATTTGTCTACTACTTTGCTCTCTCCTTTTGCCTTCACTTGCTATGTAGCTCACGCTGCGTCCGCTGTAAGTCTTCCTACACGCAAGCATACTGGAAGCCTCTGCGAACATGGAAGCCAGCCCACCGAGCTTGCTCGAGGAACCAGCAAATAGGATGACTGCCAAGAGGCATCGTAGACCCAGTAGAAAGGACTGAGGGAAGCCCCGAGAGACAGTAAGAAAGTGCAAAGGGGGAAGGACTAGCCCGAACTAGGCAGTCCACATTTGCTGCAAGCTAATTAAGTAGCCATAAGCAGCCAAATAAGCAGAAACACATCTTGCGTAGCCCCCGCCACTCGCAGGAGAGAAAGGGAGCCGCCCACTGTAGCCGCTCCGCAGACCCGTGTCCGGGCAAAGCACCCGGGATTTCCCTGTGGGAAAGAGAGAGCAAAAAATAGCCTCTCCATTGAAGTCAAAGGCAACGACTGCAGCATTATAATTTAAATGGAAAGCAGTCCCATTGAAATCAAAGGCAACAACTGCAGCATTATAATTTAAATGGAAAGTAGTCGCCAAAAGAATCGGCAGCGACAGCTCACTTCGAGCTGAGAGGAGGGGGAAAGCGTTGCTTCGTCGCACCCCCGCACCGAAACCCACCTACTGGGAGCCGCCCTCCGCGGCCGACCTCGCGAGGTCGCCCTTGCAAGGGCCGACCACCGAAAGGACCTGGCCCTACTGAGCCAATCCTCTGGTCACGGAGCCACTCCACTCTCGCAGACCACGGGAGGACAAAGAAAGACAACCACTCCTCTCCGCAGACCGCGGGAGGAGAAAGCAAGCCTTGCCCCCGCCCGCAGAGCCAGGAGGGAGAAAGAAAGTCGCCGCCGGAAAGGGGAGCAGCCTGGGCAGATAAGCAGCAAAGAGCCAGCGTGACCCGCCAACTTGCCTCGCTACACAGAGAGACAGAATGTATCTTTCATGTGTACAACACTCTGTAACGAACGTAGCCACGTGATATTTCTAGCTTAACTTGCCTCGTGATAACGTTATAAATATCTCTATACATAGCTAGCAGCCGCAAGCGTCTTGTTGAGTCTCTAACTAGTGGACAAGCGGCAGAATTGCACCCTTTTGTTGTCTTAATTAGAAATAATTGTAATATTAATAATGTAATATTAAAAATGCATTATTAATATTGTATATAAAATAACTAAACTAGTTATACTCTATATTATTACAACCGTGCATCCAAATCAATATATATAAAGTGATTAATAAAATATTCATAATAATAAAAATAATAATTTTCATAATTCGTATTTTCATAATTCATAATTATTAATCACCATCCTCCATGCATAATCCCCCTCTACACGACAGGAACCAGAGTCAAATTCATGAACAAGAGAAATTCCAGACTGACTGACTTCTTTCCACCTCTAAGCAATGCCATTTTTAGTTGAGACTGTATGTACTTAAAAAGTGAGCATTTTGTTTCTCTTGTTTGTACTTTACTGTGTTGACAGAGATGCCAGAGTCCAACACATAACGATTTTTTTTTCAAGTAGCCAAATCACTCTAAGGAGCTTTCAAGCCTGAAACTTCCCAACGACCTTACTTACTTGTCATATAAAAATGTCAAATCTGTCATTTGACATTGAAAAGTATAATTGGAAAATGTGGATTTGTTAAAAAGTGACAGAGAGGCAAGTAAGACAAAATGATGGAAATACTTATTTTTGCTTGAAGTGATCCTTCTAGAAATCAATAAAGGCAGAGTGGAGTGATCAGCACAAGTATAAGCACATATACATGTTCATACACAAACACAGGCAAAGGATTCAATAAAATACTATCTAGGAAGTGAGAATATTACCCATTGCTGGTAATCCAGGCTGGAA
>VXBD01014401.1:15514-30421 GCA_013399975.1 Indicator maculatus | reverse complement strand
CAATCCGCTTTTGCATGACTGAAGGCTATGGCCTCATCAAGTCCTGGATTGCCAAGTATCCTCTTCAAAGACAAAGAAATGAAATGCTGAAGGCTGTCATCTATTCCACAGCATCAGATCCACCTACCCCTGCAGTCACTTGCTGGCTTCTCCAGCCACTTGACAGTTTGTCTCTGCATCAAACTGGCTGTTCCAAACCCCACAGCTGGTTACCATTTAGCAGTTGTAATTTTAATATACAGTTCTCAATCTAGTGGTTAAAAAAAAAAATAATTAATAATTAATCTTAAGGTCATAGGGTTTACATACAGCTTGTGTCATGTACCACTGCCATGGTTTAGAGTAAATGGAATGATGACCTAGTGAAAGAAAAGTCAACTCCTCCTGAGGTCTGATCCAGTCCATAATGGCTGCTGTACAATGCAAGACAGCACCACGCTCCATGACATGCCCAGATTTCTCGTGTCCTGCTCTAAAACATCCAAATTCAGCTGGCATAAGGCTAAAACAAGTTCCCATCATGACTTCTGAAGCAGTTACCACAGAGTGAATTTGATTAACAAGAGGTGGGAAGAGGGAGAGAGGAAAAAAAACTAATCATGCAGAAAGTGAAAATAAACCAAAATTATTTAGTGGTTCTTTTAAAATTAAAATTAAGACAGAGATAGTGCTAAAGAAACTGCATCTGAAGATATTGTTTTAAAACAACAACATATGATTGGACTGAAGGGGACAGGCACTTCTGATTTTCTACCATCTTCCCAACCTCTTTCTTGGGTGTTTGATATGTCTGCAGCATAGTGGACCCAACATTTGTTGAGCTGTGATCCAAAGATGGGGATAGGAAGCTGTCGTTACCAGGTTTACCCTCCTCCCAGTGGGTGTCTTTGTCAGGGCCTTGTTTGCTCCATGTGCAGAAACTCCACTGAAGGAACCACCAGGGCTGCTCCTGCTCACCTCCCACACCTCTCTCCAGTTTCAGAAGGGGAACACATGGCCACTTCCCCTTCCATCACGTTCAAAGCAGAAAGATCTTTCTTTTGCATCTGCTTAGCTCTCTGACGTAGTTGGGTAATTCTCAGGGCTCAAGTAGTAGAGGTTATTTATGCCAAGGAGAATGTATTAGCCCAGGAGTCCACAGAAGATTGGTGAAGCAATGAAGATGTTCCAAAGTCCTACGGTGTGTCGGACTGCGCAGACGACGAAGGTGAAGGTCACGCTGGTGTCTAACCCCAGTGTGCCAGGCACTTATTTCCACATGGTTGGACCTCATTAAAATTCAGTCTGCAGGAAAACAAAAAAAAACCAACAACGA
Source organism: Indicator maculatus (assembly GCA_013399975.1). NCBI lineage: Eukaryota > Metazoa > Chordata > Aves > Piciformes > Indicatoridae > Indicator > Indicator maculatus. The sequence continues at coordinate 29,106 of VXBD01014401.1, read as the reverse complement.
CAAAAAAAACCCCACAAACCAAAAAAAGAAAAAAGAAAAAAAAAGAAAAACCCCAAAAAACAAAACAGCAACACAGCTGGGTCACCTGTACCCTACAAAGTGCTTATGTCTCAACATAGCTTTCAGCTCCCAGAAGGTCACTCAAACCCTGTTTGTCTCCATAATGCAGTTCTCATAGATCACCAGCGCCCGTCCCCGAGGGTTGCCATCCAGACCCATCAGTCTTTGCAGGTGTAAACCTCTTCTCTCTGGGTGCACTGCTTGCATTCCACATAGCAGCACCAGCGGACCTGGCACTGGCAGGGGCGGGTGACCACCCGGCTCTGCGTGTTGTGCCCTCGCCCGCAGCAGATGCTGTCGCAGTTCTTGTCTTTGTAACACTTCCTGCCCGAGGTGCCGGGGGAGTATCTGCTCATCATGCAGAAGCTGGGGGAGTCGTCAATGTAGACGAGATCCGTAGTCCTTGGGATTTGATCACTGTGGCCAGGGATGGACTTCTTGGGCGGGGAGATGTCTCCTTCTCCCGTGGCCTCGTTGGTCGTGCTGCCCACTTTGAGCGACGTCTCGTACTTCTGCTTCAGCTGCTTCCCTATTTCGTGGAATGGAGAGAGCTGCCTCCAGCACGTTCTGACAGTGCAGGATCCAGACACCCCGTGGCATTTGCAGGTTGTCTCCACTCCAGCTTTGATGACCTGCAGACACAGACGGCCCCAGAAGAAGATCAGTTATTGGGGAAGGAATCAAGACAGAGAGAAAAAAACAAAACAAAAAACCCAACACATTTGCTAGAAGACACTCCTGGAGCTCAAAGTTGACAACAAACTACCTGTGGGAGGACAGAAAACACACACTACAGGAAATACTTTTTTTTGGAAGGTTCCTAGTTTCCAGGAATATGACGTTTACCTGCCAGAATATTATTAGCTAGTTAATGATACCATCAAGGTGTTCAAAGGCTGTCTGGTGCTGGCACGCTTCTACACAGAGGTGTGAAGTTATGATGCAACTAAGAGATTGACATATAATTTCATGCCTACTTATCTGTTTTGATGAGAACAAGAAGATAAGATGTAACAAAAGTGGAAGGAGTTGGTTTAGTGGAGAGAACAGGGAAACCACTGCTGTAGCACACACAAAGACACAGCTATAGTAGCACAGGCTCCAGAACATGAGTGTGGATGGTAGGAACCCTCTCCATACCACAACACAGAGGATATCACCTTAGAGTCACACTCCTCCAAGTTAGCAGCACAGGCTCAGTAGAAACATGGTTAAGCTGTGATGTTTCCACCAGCAGCAACCAGGCACAGCATCCCACCCAGTTGACTTGACTGGAGAAAAATCCTTCTGTAGCTGAGACAACTCCTTGAGAACAGCTTGAAACACCATCACCAAACACAGCAGCTCCAAAAAAAAAATCCAGGTAGTTTCTGCCTCTCCAACCTGTGTCCAGGATCGTATTCTGGAGTGTGGTAGGTCCCTTTCAAAAGGACCTGCCAATTTATTTTCTGCTGGCAGTGAAGCCACCTGCACATGCCTTTAAAAACAAAGAGCCTTATTGCTTGCTGGACAACCACCTCTTTACTGAAGCACAGAATCAATGGTCATTCATCTTGGAGAGAGACAAAGATGATCTTCAGAGGTCCCTTCCAATCCCTCCCACTCTGATGTGTGCTAACATCCCCCTGGGTGCTGTAAAGGACCCATCATTTGGCTGATGTCAAACAATGAATCCCATCCATTTCAAATCAAGCCACAGTAAAGAGATGTCAGGGCACAGAAGCCATCTCCTTATAAACAAGGTCTGAATCATAGAATCATAGAACTGTTTTGGTTGGAAAAGCCCTCTAAGATCATCAAGTCCACCCATCAACCTAAGATCACCATGGCCATTAAACCATGTCCCCAGGTGACATGTCCACATGTTTCTTGAACAGCTCCAGGGATGGTGACTCCACCACCTCCCAGCACAGCCTGTTCCAATGCCTGACCACTCCTTCAGCGAAGAAATTTTTCCTAATCTCCAACCTAGACCTCCCCTGGCACAGTTTCAGGCCATTTGCTCTCATTCTATCACCTGATACTAGCGAGAAGAGACCAACCCCCACCTCGCTACAACCTGTTCTCCTCTACCTTCTCCATAGATAGATCTATCCCTGGGAGTCCTCCCTGAGCGACATGAGAGCAGGTGTGTTATTTGGGCAGTCACAGATAACCTGCATTTTGTCCATAGGTTATAAACAGATATTTGTAGTCCTCACTCTCCCTCCTCCAAACCCAGGTTACATCTTGACTGTAAGTGGGGAAGGTACCACCCCTTAAAAACAGCAGATTAGAGCACAGTTTGTTTTATAGAGCTGCCTCCTGTCAACTGAAAGAGCCCTGAGTTCGGGCATCTCTGGTATCTACACAAGAAAATAAATCTTCCCCCCCTGCCTCTGCCTGCCCGTGATGGCACCTGCCCATCTTATGGCCTCGTGACAGCAGAAGGCTGGCTCCAGGCCACTTCCTGGCCATCCGGTTCTTAATGATTTGGCTGGATGGGTCCTGCTGAGCACCATGTGCAAACGGTGCAATAGGTCACGGACTCAGAATTGGGGTCTGGCCCAATCCTGATATTACAGAGACGTTTTTAGAAAGACACTCTGCATAACAGACAGCCTTCAGCAGAGCCAACCCAGCGGTCACACTTCATTCCTGTGACAGCCCAGACCTTTGCAAAATGCGAGCCAGTACCACACAGTAGCGTTCAAACAAGTGGTGGGTTACAGAGGGAGAAGTGTAGCTGCTTCTAGCACTCAGCTGGCCGGGCTTGGCTAGGGGCTGTCACGCTTTGCGTGCCAAAGCGTCTGGCCAACTCTGCGAGAAATCCCACAACGGTAGAGCAGAGCCTACAGAGCACGTTCCAACGCCCAGGGAAGAAGAAAAACAACCACCCTCACCCGCCCTGTCCCTTCTGGAAAGTCACTTTTCACTGGGTGTCCAAAAGCCAGCGCTGAGCTCGTGTGAAACAAAGCTCCTAGACCTGATTTCACGCCCAGCCCATCGGCAAACTGGGCAGCATTGCTGAGATACTTGCAGAAGGGCTGCACACTGAAGTCATTCATCAGTTCAGGCTTTTCTCAACTTTTCCACCTCCCTGCCAGCCCATCCGCATCTGCTCCACCTGGGAATGGAGACGACCACCAGTGTGCAGGAAACGGGAAAGCAAGAAACCAACAAGAATTGGCTCTGCTGGTAGCTGGGCTCCTGTGCACAGCCTTTGGGGCTGGGTGGACAACACAGAGGCATGAAATGAAGGAAGGGAACCTGGACACAGGGCAGATCTGGTCGGGAGCTGCCTCTCCAGAGCTCAGTGGGAGGGTTGACATCGCAGGTGCAGCATATCCAAGGCACCCACGGTGGGGTAGTAGGTATGGCACCACACGTGTTGGAAACCCAGATCCTGATGGATTGGCAGCTAGCAGATGGCAGCAGAGTGTCAGTCAGGGGTAGGCATGTAGGCTTAGGCACTGGAATCACATCAGCCAGCCAGGGTTGACCTCACTGAGGCAGATGCTTGAGTTTAAAAGCCTACATTTGAGGACCACCTCTAAACTCCCATCTGACTTCATGGTGCCAAAGCAGGTAGAGGATCCTGCACTGAAGCAGACATCTGCATGTGCTCCACCCAAGCGCTGGTGGAGGTCTTCAGACTTCACCAACTGTGCTGACTGCACCTCTTCTAACAGCCGAGCTGAGGAGCTCAGCTTACACAAATGTCTAAACTGAGGTGCCTCTAACCTGTCAGCAGAATCCCACCCTCTGGGATCACACACAATCACAGAAAACATCCAGCTGGACAAAAACAAAAAAGGTTTCCATTGTCCTCATCCTCATGCATGCACCAGTTAAAGGAATCCAACGTGTGGACTTGGCCACTCTGCAAGTGTGGCCCATGAACCCTCTCCTTGAAGGACCAGAAAGGGCTCAAGAAAGTTATGAGGCAGCTACAGTGAAAATCCTAGCAAACAAGAACCCCCAGTCAGCCCCCACTGCTGCTGTCAGACATGATGCAGCTACTCAAGGCAATGCACAATGGAGAACTCCTGCCCTAACCACCCACGAGCCAAATGAGTCTTGGCAAAGCCTTTCTGTTTCCTGTCTTGTTCCCCGGCTTCCACATCGACTTTCCTCCTCTCGTTGCAGGCTCCTGTCAGAGACACTTAAATCCAACTCATTCCTCCAAGAAGCAGAGCAAAACTTATCCAAGTCAGCAGGTTGCTTGGAGCAGTGTTGGGAGAAATCTTTCCTGGCTGAGCCCTGGGAGGAATGGGTAAATGCCTAGATCATGTTTTCAAACCTAGAGGGACTTCCAGGACAGAATAACTTAGGTTTTATTACCAAAAAAAGTCTAGCATCCACAAGGAAGAATAAAACTTTTACACAAGCTTATTTCAAGAGCCACAGGTAGCTCCTGTTTTCTTTCCAAGTCACATCACACGGTTCAGTCTGATCTGCCTTCACCCTGCATAGGCTTGGAGCTCTCTTGAATACCATCACCAAGTACATGCTTCTTCTGTCTCTTCATAATGTGAAGAAAAATGTGATAGTATAAATGTAAAGCACAAAATATTTCCTGCTCCCTATGGCCTAAAATACTACAACTACCATAGCAGATGTCCCTTCCCATGGCAGAGGGTTGGAAGTAGATGATCTTTAAGGTCTCTTCCAACCCAAATCATGATTCTATGAATTACAGAATGCTAGGAGTTGGAAGAGACCTTTGCAGATCATGTAGTCCAACCCAGCTGCTAGAGCAGGTTAAACTAGAGCAAGTTGCACAGCATCACATCCAGGTGGGCTTTGAACCTCTGGAGAAGGAGACTTCACAACCTCTTTGGACAGCCTGGTCCAGTGCTCTGTCAAAGCTACAAATCAGCAAGGACGTAGTAACTCAAGAGTAACACCAAAGTGTGCATTTGAATCCATGTTGTGCTTTCTGTTTTAGAGAACATGGAAGGGAAGTTGATCAAAGACAACTAGTGGGTCAGGGATAGCACCACACAACAAAACGATGTCCTCCCACCCAACTCTGAACAAGCACCTGGTCTGGTGGCCTCAAACAGGAGAGGAAGATCATAATCTTTGAGCAAATTTGCTTTACTTAGAAACACAAACCACAGTTATGACAGAGAGAGACCAAACTGCCTTTATTGGTGCTTGCTGCTAAGAGGAAATTAGATAGCACTGCAGGACCTCCTGCCCAAATGGCTTTACGAGAGCCATGGGGAGAAGGGATCACAGCAGAGCATTGCTATGCAACATGTAATCCTTCCCCACAACAATGGCTTGCTACAAAGCTCAGACTAAGTGCCCCTGTAAAGATCAGTCTCAGACATGCTGCAACGCACAATTTCTCAGTGTTTTAGCTGAAACGCCGAGGACAGATTCCCATTCATTGCCAGCTGGGTCACGGGGCTCTGGCAATGGCTTTTCAGACAACTCTTGTCTGGGCAGCAGCAGCAGCAGGAGCAGCAGCAGCAGCAGGCCGAAGCGGCCGCGCAGCCGTGGGAATTCCTCTGTTATAACTAAGCTGTCGTCATGGCTGGTCTGAGGCTCCAAGGCTTCAAACCATTTGCTATGGTTTGGGGGAAGAGGAGGGAACAGAGGAACCTCCTTAGAGAAGCAGTTCACCCAGGAAAAAGCCTGCCCTTTCTCCTGCCTTACTTCAGAGAGGGCTTGGGGATGCTTCTCTATGAATCAAATCCCTTCCATCCTCTAGACACGTGCCCTCCTTCAATTTAAATAAGGCTTAGTTATCATAGGCATGTTTAGATGGGAAAGGACCTTTAAAACACCTTATTCTCTCATTTGTTTGGACAGCAGCCGTGGTCCCCATTTCCTCACAGTGCCCAAACAACTAGAAGACCAGGCTTGTCTCTTAATCACAGAATGGCTGGAGGTGGAAGGAACCTTAAAGATCATCTAATATCAGCATCCATGCCAGGGGCAGGGACACATCCACTAGACCAGGGTGCCCAAAGCCTCATCCAGCCTGGTCATAAACACTTCCAGGGATGAGGCATCCACTACTTCACTGCACAGCCCTTTCCAGTGTCTCACCATCACTCCTCTGGCAAAACTATTGGTTGAATGATACAAGTTTGACAGATCATTGGAAGTTTTCTTTTCTTTTTTGTTCCCTTTTTTGATTCTATCTCGTTGAAAAACACTCTTCTGAGATTGTCCTCAAATTGTTTTTTTCCCCCTTCTCACTACCTCACCCTCCTTAATAACATGAACACTCCTATTTTAGCAAAATATGCATTAAAATGCAGACACTTAAACACAGAACCTGATTTCAAATTGAGAACTTTAAAAGTTTGGGGTTTTTTCCCCTCCTTCCAATATTCCAAGTGTGCTTCACATGTTAAGAAAGCTCCACATAAACAACCAACTGCAATTACTGATGGGATACACCAAGCAATTTTTTTTCAACGTGTTGATTTCCAGACCTTTGAAAGATTTTTGGCTGAGTCAGGCTCAGCCTGAAAGAAGGAAGGGAAAAACCCAAAGGACACGGTTGTGCATTCCTACCTGTCATAACCTGGAGCAATTAATACTACTGGTGGCCCTGTAAGCTGAGCTGAGCATACAAAGTCAGGAGGCAGGCTCAGAGAGGTGGCTGTTTGCTAGGCTTGATTTGCACCTCACTAAAGTGTGATAGCAAATATTTCACTTGAAATGCACCCTGACAGAAACTGCCTTAAAGATGTATTATATCTCTTTTTTTTTTTTCCCCTGGATGCAGCAACTTTGTTAGTAAGCTCATATGAGTTTGGTCAGGCATTGGAATAGGTTGCCCAAGGAGGTGATAGAGTCACCATCCCTGGAAGTGTGTGGCCATTGTACCTTGGAATGTGGCTTAATGGCTGTGGTGGACTAAGGTTGATGGTTGGATTCTATGATCTGGGAGGCCTACTCCAACCAAAAAATTCTGTGTTTAGAAAGAGGAATTCTTAAGCTATGAGGGTGCAGCAAAAGAGGATTGACATTTAAACTTGTCTGTTCACACACCAGAGTTTGACTGGAATCATGTTTGCTAGTAGGAACCATGATGGGCACTGCTTGTAAACACTGTGCAACAGGAGATCAGGGTGCAAGGCTCTGCTTTGCTACGCCTGAGTGTGACCTTTAGTAAGTCACTTAATCTTTCTGGGTCTTGTTTTCCCCTCTGTACAAATGGAGATAGAGAAATGAGGAGGGTGGCATGCTCCAATAACGTGTTATGTGATAGCCTGAAGATCCTCAGACAGATGATAGCTGGGCAAACATCTACCTGATATGGAGAGTCCATCTCCAGCGCAGGAGGCACGTTCAGCCCTTGAGGCAGATCCCTGCCAGCACTGCCAGAGGGGAAAAGCCATTCCTCACATGGACTTCCAAAACAAGCAAGTCAACAGCAAGCAGAATCATAGAATTTTGGTTGGAAGAGCCCTTTAGAATCATCAAGCCCAACCATTAACCTAACCCTGCCAAGCCACTGCTAAACCATCCCCCCCAGCACCACATCTGCACACCTTCACTCTCTCCAGGGATGGTGTCTCCACTTCCTTCCAACCTAAACCTTCCCTGGTGCAACTTGAGTCTGTTTCTTTTTGTCCTCTTACTTGATCCTTGAGAAAAGAGACCAACCCCCATGTGAAGTCTATGCACCTCCCACTAGCCTCTCCAGAGCATCCCACATGGTTTGAGACGCAGGCATAAAATGTCTCAGGATGGGTCAGGACTTGATCCCTGCATCAAGGGTGACAAGGATCCTTCAGAAACATGCAGCTGAAAGAGATGAGCTGATAGCATGAAAACAATTAAAGAAGCCTTATGAAGGGAAGCAGTTTCAACAGGGCTATCACTTCAAGGCATTTCTGGGGGAAGGAACTTTCTTGTTCTCCATTTCTACCACCCCATAGTTTTGCACTAAACACTCCTGGCCCTCCAGAAGACTGTGGTCTATCCCTGATTTCAGGGTCCTGAAGGCAAAGGCTGGCTTTTGTCTCTCCTTCTGGGAGGATAAAGGGAAAAGGAATGAGAACATGACAATTATGTATTTTCCTTGGGTAATAGCAGCCCCCTTTAATAGTGCCCCTTGGATCTGTAAGACATGCTTGACCAGACATACCTCTGGAAGAGGTCAGCACTCCTGGGATTAAGAAACTTAGCAACGCTCCAAGGAGGGAGTTGGAAAGTCATGTTTAATGATACTTTGCTGAGAAACTGGGCAAATTTAATTAAAACATCACTTACTCGAGCCCAGTGGAACTAATTGAGTGCTCTAATATTCCGACTTTTCATTAATGGGTTACAAAAGAGGGCTGCACTTGTGTGTACAAGGCAGGCAGGATATAGAAAAGGAGAGTTTTAGCAAGGCTGCCTCTGCTTCATTTAATATAACCAAGAAACTTCATTGCTGGCAATAGAGCTTTAATACAGTTGATTTCTCCCACCACCCCCCCCTATCTCCCCCTTATCCCCTTGACATAGACACATCCCTCCAACACACAGCCTCCTCTCCACCCAGGACCCCTCTGAAAGAATAGCTGAATGAACAAGAGTAGATTTGGCCAGGGAAGGGAAATTGCTTTTTTAATAAGTGGTCTATTCAGAGCTCCTACTTTTCAATAAAGAGAAGGCTGGAGAAGTCTTGGTCTAATTACCTCATCCTCACACTAGACAAGCTCAGCCTTTCATTAGTGATTGAGGTCATATCATATAACTTTGTCAGGCATCATGGGCACAACATGTGCAGTGGTTATTTCATTGGTGGTGGCAAAGTTAGTTAGTCAGCCCAGCAAGGTTGATAGAAAAAAAAAAAACCAACAAAAAAACCCCCCAACAAACCCCAAAAAACCAACAGTAAAATAATAATTAAATGAGAACATCTACCAAGAGACACTAAAACTAGGTGGGATAGGATAATGTCATGCTCACAGAAATGCACAGATTGCAAGTGTGACACCATGGAGAAACTGCCCTGTTGGCCAGAAGGTTACAGAGCTGGTTGCCAAGTCAGGCAGTTAAGCACAGGTCCATTTTTTTCCTGGTGGGTTTCAAGGGAGTACTTATACATTTTTGCCACAGTTGGGATGGATTATGTGTTGTTAAGAATCAGTGAGGGACCAGCAAGCTTGGGCTGTGTTTTTAATAGATATTGCTCTGCTTTCTCAAACACACAGATGGACATCCACATATCCACATATCCACATCCACATATCCACAATGTACACCAACACAGGCTGGCACTGCAGAAAGCTCCTGCAGCAAACCAAAGTAATGGAAAAGAGTCTTTGCACTGCTTTGGACTGGGTTGAGAATGGACAAAGGTTTCATAGAATTTGGGTTGGAAGGGACATTTAAATGTCATCTAGTCCAACCAACCTGCAGTGAGATCTTCAACTAGAGCAGCTTGCTCAGAACCTCATCCACTGTGGCCTTGGAGTTTTCCAGGGAAGGAGCTTCTACCACCTCCCTGGGCAACTTGTATCAGTGTTTCACCACCCTGATTGTAAAATATTTCTTCTTTACACCTAGCCTAATTTCAGTTCATGCTTGTGTGGTTTCACTAACAGACACAAAATGTGTGTGGTTTGCTTAGAGGAAAAAGGCAGCAGGTGCTAGACCAGGAATTCAGGAGTGCTGGCTTCAGTCTCCTGCTTCATCATCAGCATGCTGAGAGGAGAGGAAATGGCCTCAAGTTGTACCAGGGGTGGTTTATGTTGGGTATTAGAAGAAATTTCTTCACTGAAAGGGTTCTCAACCACTGGAGCAGGCTCCCCAGGGAGGTGTTTAAAAGACACAGATGTGGTGCTGAGGGGAGCAGATGTGGTACAGTTAGACAGAGGTTTGACTTCATGACCATGGTTGGTCTTTTCCAACCAAAATGATGCAATGATTCTAAAAAGATCAATGCTAAAGCTTTAAATAATTTCCAATATTTTGAAATCTGAAGCAAGTGCTGCAAGTTTTGACCTTGAAATTCCAAAGCCAGCCTGAGTCCTCATCTCCAACACCAACACCTCTGATCATCATCTTAATAGAACCATACTGTACCAGTGCTGCAAGCCCACACAGCTTGACTACAGGGACATGCACTCTCCTGATCTTGAACCACCATCCTCCTAAAGCCTTCCTTCTCAACAGGGAATGAACTTGTTCTCTGCCTGGTTTCGTGGTGGTGGTGTGAATCTGGTGGGCTCCACGGTTTGCCTTTCCACCAGGACGTGGCACAGGAGCAGAAACAGAGAAACCATTGCAAGTGGTGCTGCAAATAGGCAAGGAAAGCTGTCAGACAGCAATCCCAACTCAGACACGGTGTGGGAGGCCAAAAATAGGAACACCAGATCACTGACCTGCAGCAAAGGTCTTTGACTTGGATTGCCAGGAGGGCTCTCGGTGTCTGGACAACCGTCACAACTGTTACTCAGCTGTTTAGCTGCAGATATTACACCAGTGCTTAGACACCACTGCCAGTGACTAGAGCCTGACCCTGCCAAGTAAGGTGGAGGCAGAGGATGGTGGAGAGTCCCTGACATCTCCCTGTCCCCTGGGAAATCAGTGGGATCAGAACAGAAAGGCAGGAAGAAAGGAGAGATTCACTCTCTTCAGCTCATCCCTGGAGCAGGTTTAGCTCCAAGTCACATAGCATAGAGCAGACACCTAAGCTACATTCAAGACTGGGTCTCAGCCACATGGGCATCCTTCCTGTAGCTACTGGGTTGGAGAGCACTGGGAGTTAGGTCAATCTCCTTGGGCAAATTTTTTAGCCCCACTGCCTTTGGGAGGGACATATCCTTGCAGTTACAAGAGCATGCCAATGGCACCCAAAGCCTCACCCTTTCAGGTTTTGATGGGACTGCATTATATGACTTTGGAAAGGGAGGAGAGCTGTGACATCTCACAGCAAATCTCTAGCATGAAATCACAGCTTCCATGGACCATCTTCTCCGTTTTCAGCCCCATCTGCTACCCAGCCAACTCCAAAGAGTTGGGACAGGCCCTTGGGAACAACCAGCCACAAGGATTAAAACAAATTTCATCACCCTGCAAAGCCTATTTCACACACCAAAGAGCTGCAACAGGAGTTCAGGGGCACTGAGCCTTTTAATCCAGAGGCAGGAAAGCTGTCAGCTGAAGCCAGACACCAGCTAAATCCAGGATATTTCTAATCCTGATCTCAGTGCTGTCTAGGAGCATCTGGTGGTGGGGAGAGGGGGAGACTTTTGCTGGCCAGCTCTCGCTGGTGACATTCTCTTACGCCCCAACTCTGTCACAAGGAATGACATTTTATGCATACACACAGGAACAACTGAGCTGGGGTGGTGATTCCTAGAATGCACAACTGGCTGGGCTGCATTTGCCTGGGAAACTGGAGATCCAGGTCCCCCCATCCCAGCCCCAACCCTCCATCCAATCACACGGACAATAACAAGGCTGGAAAGCTATTTATAGTCTTACAGTATGTCCCTCTTCGAGGTTGGGGCAATGAAACACTGATCCTAGGCACCTGTGCTGGCCAGTCTAAGGGATTTTTGTGTTTGGGCAACTCCAGGCTAGGTACAGCCAAAAGGATTATGTGAGAAGGTGGAGAGCCCCTTCCTTTCACAGAATCACAGAATGTCAGGGGTTGGAAGGGACCTCGAGAGATCATCCAGTCCAACCCCCCTGCCAGAGCAGGAGCACCTATACCAGGTCACACAGGAACTCCTCCAGGCAGGTCTTGAATACTTCCAGAGAGGGAGACTCCACAACCCCCCTGGGCAGCCTGCTCCAGCGTTCTGTCACCCTTACAGTGAAATAATTCTTCCTGCTGTTTCCATGGAGCTTCCTCTGCCTCAACTTCCACCCATTGCCCCTTGTCCTGTCATTGGACATTGATGACAAGAGTCTGGTTCCATCCTCTGGGAACTCACCCTTTAAGTATTTATAACCATGAATGAGGTCACCTCTTAGCCTCCTCTTCTCCAAGCTGAAGAGCCCCAGCTTCCTCAGTCTCTCCTCATAAGGAAGATGTTCCACTCCCTTAATCATTTTTGTGGCTCTGCACTGGACTCTCTCAAGCAGTTCCCTGAGGTCCTTCTTGAACTCAGAGGCCCAGAACTGGACACAATATTCCAGATGTGGCCTTACCAGGACAGAATAGTGAGGGAGGAGAACCTCTCTTGACCTACTGACCACAATCCTTCTAATACAACCCAGGATGCCATTGGCCTTCTTGGCCACAAGAGCACACTGCTGGCTCATGGTCAACCTTCCATCCACTAGGACCCCCAGGTCCTTTTCCTTTTCANCATCCACTAGGACCCCCAGGTCCTTTTCCTTTTCACTGCTCTCCAGCAGGTCAGTCCCCAACCTATACTGGTCCTTGGGGTCGCTCTTTCCCAGGTGCAAGACTCCACACTTGCCCTTGTTGAACTTCATTACATGTCATAGAATCATAGAATCACTCAGGGTTGGAGAGGACCACAAGGATCATATAGTTCCAATGCCCCTGCCACGGGCAGGGACATCTCACACACCTCACATTTCTCCCTGCCCTTCCCCTTCTCTTGAAGCACAGCAACACAACCAGGGCATAGTCCCACAAGTGAGACATCACCACTCTAGAAGGCTTGCTCCATCCACTTGCATCCAAGTTATTTCCCACAACAACAACAACAGCAGCAGCAGCAGGAACCCCCACCCCGAGCAGCCCTGCCTCGCACCTTCATGCCCACGAGGTTATTGTGGAAGTCCACCCTGGCTCGCAGGTCCTTATTGGGCTTCCTCCCCAGGAACTCCTTGACGAACTTGTTGCTGTACTTCAGGTTGTCGCCGCAGCCGCCCCACTGCCAAGCCTCGCGGTTCTCCAGGTCCGGGGCCTCGTCGCAGGTGCAGCGCTCCATGCGCCCCGCGCTGCACGCCTTGGCCATGGCGTGCGTCAGCCCCGCCGAGGAGATGGCGTACAGGAAGGCTGTCTCCTTGAAACCTGCAGCACAGAGGAGGGGGGCGGCTTTAATTGCAGCTAGAGCGAAGAAAGAAGGGGAGGGCGAGGTAAAACCTGTTATGAGAGGAGTTTTCACAGCATCGCAGTGCGTTAGAGGTTGGAAAGGGACCTCCAGAGATCATCAGGTCCAACCCCCCTGCCAGAGCAGCAGCACTTAGGGTAGTGTGCACAGGAATGCATCCAGGTGGGGTTGGAAAGTCTCCAGAGAAGGAGACTCCACAACCCCCCCCTGCCCAAGCAGGATAACTTAGGGTAGTCTGCACAGGAATGCATCCAGGTGGGTTTGGAAAGCCTCCAGAGAAGGAGACTCCACAATCCCTCTGGGCAGCCTGTTCAGGGCTCTGTCACCCTCACTGGAAAGAAGTTTCTCCTCATGTTGAGCTGAAACCTTCTATGTTCAAGTTTGAACCCATTGTTCCTTGTCTTATTACTGTGCACCACCCAAAAGAGCCTGGCCCCCTCCTCCTGACACCCACCCCTCACATATTGATACACATTGATGAGATCCCCTCTCAGCCTTCTCTTCTCCAGACTAAACAGCCCCAGGGCTCTCAGTCTCTCTTCACAGGGG
>VXBD01014401.1:0-15485 GCA_013399975.1 Indicator maculatus | reverse complement strand
TCAGTCTCTCTTCACAGGGGAGATGCTCAAGTGCCCTAAGCATCCTCATGGCTCTCCTTTGGATTCTCTCCAGCAGTTCTCTGTCTTTCTTGAACTGGGGAGCCCAGCACTGGACACAGTATTCCAGGTGCGGTCTCACCAGGGAAGAGTAGAGGGGGAGAAGAACTTCCCTAGACCTGCTGGCCACACTTTTCTTGATGCGTGCCAGGATCCTATTTGCTCTCTTGGCCACAAGAGCACTTTGTTGTCCCATGCAGAACTAGCTGTCCACCAGCACTCCAAGGTCTTTCCCTGTGGAGCTGCTTTCCAGCAGGGCAGCCCCTAACCTGTCCTGGTGCATGTTTTCTTTATGTAAAGCACACTGAGCTCTACATACACCGCTGATGGTGGAAAGGACAGAGTGGATGGCAAGGAATGGTAGGTAGGGCTGACACAAGCCAGGATTCAAGAATGCAAATGAATTCTGGTCAGCTCTGTGGCTGGCACTCTGGAGATAGTCTCTGCCTGAAAACAAAGACATGAGCAAGAGTTGGACAGGGCATGGAAATATAGGATCATAAAAGGGTCTGTGTGGAAGGGACGTTTAAAGGTCATCTGGTCCAACTGCCCCAGCAGTCAACCTGCAACTAGAGTAGGTTGCTCAGAGCCCAAGCAACCTGACCTGGAATGATTCCAGGGATGGGACATCTACCACCTCTCTGGGCAACCTGGGCCAGGGTCTCACTACCCTCAGTGTCAAAACTCTTCCTTCTCTCTAGTCTGAATCTCCCTCTTAGTTTAAACTCATCATCCCTTGTCCTGTCACAAGAGGCCCTGATGAAAAGCCTAACCTCAGCTTTCTTGTAGGTCTGAGTGCTGAAAACCCTCAAGAAGGTTCCCCCAGAACCTTCTCTTCTCCAGGCTGAACACCACCAACTCTCAGCCTGTCTTCAGAGCAGAGGAGTTCCAGCTTTCTGATCATTTTTGTGTCCTCCTCTGGACCCACTCCAACAGGTTCACGTTCTCCTTGTGCTGAGGACTCCAGAGCTGGACCCAGCACTGCAGGTGCAGTTTCACCAGAGCAGTACCATCACCATGGTACAGCAATACTTCTACCAAAGGGATATCACAGAGCAAGAGCCCATCAGACTTCCAGCCTGATGGTTGAGGCAGAAACCCTGAGCACTCCTTGTTCTTCCCTTTCCCCTTGAAGAAAACCACTGGGTCCTCCTCCAGTCCAACAAAGCTCTCATGACAGAAGGCACCTGAGGGCTGGGCAGGTGGTGCCTGTCACCCTAGGCAGCCCCTCACTCAAATGCCTCAAAATGCAGCTTACCCCTCAACCCTTTTGTGCACAACACTGTTGTACACCTCCATGCTCACCTGCAGAGATGCAACAGCAACAACTGCAAGAGGTAAACTGAGGCACAGAGCCATTTGTAATTTTGCTCTACACGATAAAAGCCAGGAAGAAAAAGCAAACCTGGCAGTATTTATAGCTCCTCATTCTCCAGCTATGGAAGTTGTAAACGACTGCATATTTGAGATGCAATTCCAGAACAGCTTTGGATTTGACTCAAGAAATCCCCCACTCCAAAATAACACAAGTAGAGAGTGACAGTAGGGGATATATCTGTGTGCTGGTGAGTCAACCAAGGACATGCAGAGACACTGCCAGGTCATTTTTGGAACTGTTCCTTGGGAGGTGCATGGTAGTCCAAGCAAGCTCATGGGGTGTTATCCTGGCCCATTCCCAGAACATGCCTTCCCAAAGCACTCCCAGGTGCACAATATTGAACTTCAGCAGAAGACTGAAGAAAATCCAATCCAGAACTCTGAGGTTTGCTCCTCCTAAAGGGGCTGACTCAAGACAGGCTGTGGTAGGAATTGTCCAAGTGTCTACTGCTCACTTGGAAAAGAGAAGCACAAACCTCCCCCTCACTTGAAGGAAGGTTAAAATCAAAAAGGCTCAACTCCACACTTGAGGACACAGTAAAGAGTGGTCAGCACTGAGAAACCAAATTTAATGGCTTTTCCTCTGTTAGACCATGTCCTCTGGCACACGAGAAGCATCCTCAGCACTGCAAACTCTCATTGCAGGTGGTAGGAGAATTCCTTCCTGAATTCACATCAAACCTCACAGACATGCCAACCACCACAGTCCTCTGAGTACAAAACACCTTCTAAGCAGCCTTCACCTTTCCTAGACTAGTTCAGCTTTTTCCAGGTTACACCTCACACTGACACAGCTGCCCACATGCCTGTCAGACAGATGCCACTGCTCCCAACCCTCCATGCTCCTGGCTTGTACAATTTGCCTCTTGCCACCACTACTACTTGTGCTACAAAATGGAGAAGTACCAATGTGCTAACAGGAAGTTCTTGAAGGAATAAGGCATGGAAATCCCTGGAGAGGTTTTTTTACTGCAGTTAGTATCAAATACTCCGGATATAGTTTGGTTTAGTTGATAGCCCAGATCTACAGACTGCTTGAAGGCTTACTGGGCTGTTTAGCCTGGAGAAGAGCAGCCTGAGAGGAGATCTTCTCAATGCTCAGCAAGAGCTCATGAGTGGGTAGGCAAGAGATTGGGGCCAGACTCTTATCAGTGGTGCCCAGGGATAGGACAAAGGATAGTGGGCACAAGCTGGAACACAGAAAGTTCCATCTAAACATAAGGGAAAACTTATTTGCTGTGAGGGTGCTGGAGCCCAGGCCCAGGACAAGGGATAATGGGCACAAGCTGGAACACAGAAAGTTCCATCTAAACATAAGGGAAAACTTATTTGCTGTGAGGGTGCTGGAGCCCAGGCCCAAGCTGCCAAGAGAGGCTGTGGAGTCTCCTCTGGAGACTATCCAAAGCCACCTGGCTGTTGTGATCCTGCACAACCTGCTGTGGCTGACCTTGCTTTAGCAGGGGGGCCAGACCAGATGATCTCCAGAGGTTCCCTTCCAAGCCCCAGCACGCTGGGATCCTGTGAAGCACTGAATTCGGAGCGGTTGCGAAGTCTCAGCAGAGCAGCACTGAAGGCAGAGCAGGTCTGACAGCAAGCCAGGAGGAATGGTTTGCCAGCTTCTCCCCTTCCATCAATCTCCCCATCAGCTTCAGCTCTGCTCCTCCCACTCCCCCATCACTGGAAGCTTCACAGATTCCCAGTGCCCATCAGCACGGGTATCATCTCACCCACAAGCAGCTCAGGCAGCTTCCAAGCAAGTCCATGTGACATTTGGCTCTGGCCAGATTTAAAGCCATCTCCGCCACGCACTATTTGATTGCACCAAGATATTTTGTAACAAGATAATGAGCTTTAAATCAATGCAGGCATTCTAACCCCCAGCACATCGACAGCCTGCCGCCCGCCCCTCTCCAGTTTCAACCATTTCCAAAACTGGGCCTGAGTATCCAAAGAGGATAACGAGTCCCTTAAACAATCCCCTCGTTATTTTAAGAAATGGGCTGCATCAGCCCAAAGCTGCAAACCAGCAGCCAGCCAGTTCTGGTGACCAAGTGCAAAAATGGAAGAAGCTTTTCTTACACTGCAGGGAATTTTTTTTTTTGCCTCTTCTTTTTTTTTTTTTAATTTATTTTTTGTTTCCCTCCTCAAAAAAGCTGCAATGATCCTGGAGGAGAAGGAACAAACCCACACCAACGCATTGGAGTAGCTGTGTCTTAGCTGGTGATCCATGTGCCCCTTTGCCCTGGGGTACCACTTGTTTCAATGCTGAACCAGGAACCAGCAGCTCCTGGAGAGGAGGAGAAAGATTTACAGGGCAGCTTGTTATGCTGCAGGACCAACATCTGAAGGATTTACAGCATGGGTGGAGGGCAGAGATGTTGCAGGGGCATAAAACATGGAAGAATGAGACAGCAGGCAGAGCCTTGCAAGCCTCAGAGCTAGCGTTTATTACCGGGGGTCCTGACAAGGGGAGAGGGGATGGAGGGTTCTCAGTGGTGTTTTAAGGCAGCTCAGCTTCAGGTTGCTTTGAAATGCCCCTCAGAGGGGTAGACATCTGAAGGAACAAGCTGTGGCCTCCAGGTGTCAGCATGAGAAAGTGCTTGGCCTTCCCAAGGCACCACTAATCCAGGGACAACTTCTGGCATGCAAGGATATTTTTAAACGCCTTGCAGCTCCGGTTGGACCTCTTGGGTTTCATAAGGACTTTCCTTGTTTCCACCACAGGCAGTGACAGTGCACTGGTTAAGATTCAGTGCTTCTGGATTACTCCTGCTCACTAATTAGCAATGGGAGGGAGCTTCACAAATCTCTGCTCTTATCTTTGAGACTGTCAGACTCTGGGTTTCTAAGTTCAGCTCCACTGCTGAGTGTGGGACTTTCAGGAAGTCACTAAAAGCCTCAAGAGCCATTTGGGAAATGTTCCTGATGCACTGCTAGCTTCACTGGACTGTACTGGGAGGGGGCAGGGCTATGTGAAATAGCACAAAAGGAGATTTAGAAAAAAAGAAAAGTGTCTGCTTTTCCAGCGATCTCTCCTCAGCTTCTGGTCAGCTCTACCTGAGCTGCTGTAAAGGGTGTGGGAGTTACCCACCACTCATCTCAGGAGCTTTTCCCTCAGTACAACAGGAACAGGACACAAACATCTGCACATTTTACTCTGCACTATGTCAGGGTTCTCCTTGCCTCCACTATCAGGACAGCTCAGAACAGTCTGTTTTGTCTCACTGCCCTTCACAAGGCAGTTCCTCAACTTTTCCTGAAAATAAGGAAAAAAAAATAAAACTGAAAAAGGGACAGCTTTGGGAACTTTGTTTTCCCCTCCAACCACAGCTCAGTTTCTGGCAGAAATGAAGAGTGTGTCCAAAGAAGAGCAAGAAAGCTGGCTGAGAAGTCTAGAGAAGAAGCTTTCTCAGGAGCATCTGAGGGCCCTAGGGTTGTTCAGCCTGAAGGGACATCTTCTGGCTCTTTACAGATCTTTGAAAGGAGGTTGGAGGTTGGTCGCTTCTCCCAAGGAAGGAGTGTAAGTTGCACCAGGGGAGGTTTAGACTGGACATCAAGAAAAGCTTCTTCCCCAAAAGGGTTGTCACACCCTGGAACAGGCTGCCCAGGACAGTAGTGGAGTCACAATCTTTGAAGGGATTTAAAAGATGTGTAAGCAAGGTGCTGAGGGACGTGGTTTAGTGGTGACCTGACAGTGTTGCAGTAGTGATTGGACTCAATGATCTGCAAAGCCTGTTCAAATCAAATGGATTCTATGAGTCTACTGGCTGCAGACATGTGCAGAAACATCTCCAGCCTCCAAGGAGAGGAGCCATGTCCAAGAATATGAAGCAGACAGAAGTTGCTTCATTAGTACAAGCAACAGAAGTTACCACCATGCAGGACATCCTTTGCCTGCTGTGTACTTTCATGAATCAGCTGAGCCTGGCTTGGTGTTTACAGGATCCCAGGATGTTAGGGGTTGGAAGGGACCTCTGAAGATCATGAAGTCCAACCCCCCTGCCAGAGCAGGACCATAGAATCCAGCATAGGTCACACAGGAACACATCCAGATGGGTCTTGAAAATCTCCAGAGAAGGAGACTCCACAACCCATCTGGGCAGCCTGTTCCAGTGCTTTGTGACTCTCACAGTGAAGAAGTTCCTCCTCATGTTGAGGTGGAACCTCCTGTGCTGGAGTTTATATCCATTGCCCCTTGCCCTACCCCAGGGTGCAACTGAGCAGAGCCTTTCCCTTCCCTCTTGATGCCCAGCCCTCAGATATTTACTAAATCCTCTCTCAGTCTTCTCTCCTCCAGACTAAAAAGCCCCAGTACTACCTCTCCAGAGGTCTTTATGGACCCCTGGGGAGGTGCTGAGCGACCCCTTCGAGGATGCACCGGGATAAACGCTCTGCAAAAAGTCAGGGAAGTCAGCGGGTGCAGGAGGTGCCAGCACCCCTCCCCGAGGTCCCATCCTGCTCACCTCTCTTTAGCAAGCTGGCTCGGTAGCGCCCCTCGAGGGTGCAGTTCCAGCGCTCGAAGCGGAACTGGTACTGGCACTCGAGCGCGCTCATGCTGATCGCCTCCATCAGGGTCTCGGCCACGCCGGGGTCCCGCCGGCACATCCTGCGCTGCTTCTTCTCCAGCTTCAGGCGGTCACAGACTTTGTAGTGAGCTTTGATGGCAGCTTCCTCCATTTCCGAGGTCAGAGGGAGGATGGTCAGGGGTTCGTTCCCCGTCAGCCTGCAGAGGAACGGAGGAGCACAGTGGTGAGGAGGGAAGGATACAGCCTGTGGTAGAAATGGAGGCTGTGGTGGGATCAGGCTCTGCTTGGGTGAGCGCTTGTGTGGACCTGCTGATCTCAGGGATGTGGTTTAGTGATTGTGCCTTAGCAGCAGTGGGGTTGCAAGCTTAAAGAAGGGCAGTTGGGCTTGATGATCTCAGGGACGAGGTCTAGTGATTGTGCCTTAGCAGCAGTGGGGTTGCAAGCTTAAAGAAGGGCAGTTGGGCTTGATGATCTCAGGGACGAGGTCTAGTGATTGTGCCTTAGCAGCAGTGGGGTTGCAAGCTTAAAGGAGGGCAGTTGGACCTGCTGATCTCAGGGACGAGGTTTAGTGATTGTGCCCTAGCAGCAGTGGGGTTGCAAGCTTAAAGGAGGGCAGTTGGACTTGATGATCTCAGGGACATGGTTTAGTGATTGTGCCTTAGCAGCAGAGGGGTTGCAAGCTTAAAGGAGGGCAGTTGGAGTTGATGATCTCAAAAGTCTCTTCCAAACTCAGCAATTCTGTGCATCTATTCTAGGATCTCTTTGTGAGGAGTGATTTTACAGTGAGGCTCTCCTTTGTGTGGGGAAGGTAGGAGGAAGAGCTCCTTGAAAGAAATGCTTGGATNGGAACGGAGGAGCACAGTGGTGAGGAGGGAAGGATACAGCCTGTGGTAGAAATGGAGGCTGTGGTGGGATCAGGCTCTGCTTGGGTGAGCGCTTGTGTGGACCTGCTGATCTCAGGGATGTGGTTTAGTGATTGTGCCTTAGCAGCAGTGGGGTTGCAAGCTTAAAGGAGGGCAGTTGGAGTTGATGATCTCAAAAGTCTCTTCCAAACTCAGCAATTCTGTGCATCTATTCTAGGATCTCTTTGTGAGGAGTGATTTTACAGTGAGGCTCTCCTTTGTGTGGGGAAGGTAGGAGGAAGAGCTCCTTGAAAGAAATGCTTGGATTTATGTTCTCTAATAGCCCTCAGAGGGCTTGCTTGGACCTAAGACCTCAATCCCCACCACAGGGCAGTGCAGAAAACTAAAACAGGAAAAAATGAAATAAATGTACCCAACTGCATGGACCTGGAAAACCAGCACAAAAAAAACCCCAAGATCATTACAGTCACTCTTCTGTGCATGAACAACAACAACAACAGGTTTTAGCTTATCAAGCAGAGACAGAACCTGCTTGGGAAGGGAAAGAACAATTCATCACAACAGATCCCAAGAGACACACCAAGAATGCACACAGAGCCACCCTGTCCTCAGCAGAAATGCTCTTGCTGAAGGCACAACCTGGGGTTTGAGAGCAGGATTCACTTTCCAGGTGATGCTTCCCAAAGCTTTTACACAGCAAAACAAGCTCAAAACTTAAAACATGATCTGAAGTAATTTGTGTCTCCTTGCCTTCCCCTTCCCCTGCCTTCTCCAAGCACAAGGTCCTTGACTCACACAATGTGCCACAAAAGAAGCCAGAGTACTGTTCCTGGTGTCAAGTGACAAGCTGCTGGAAAAGGACCAGGCTGGCATCAACCCTAGGGAGCAGAGACAGTGCAGGAACATCTGCTGGGCTCATGGGTGGTTTGTTGGCCAGGCTGCTCTCACCCCAGTCTCCTGGCACTGCCCTTTTCAGGACGGGTGCCAGTCCATGCAGTCAATGGGAATCACTATGTGGGATTTTGAGGGACCCAAAGACATGGAATTTTGAAGGACCTGAAGACATTTCCCCAGGCAAAAAGGAAGGATTACCCCAAGTCAGGATTGAAAACACTGGAAGATTGCAGACCTGCACAGGTGAGCACAGAAATGAGTTGCAAGTTCAGGTATCTCCATCGCTGGAGAGAGTCCAATGAAGGGCAATAAGGATGATTAAGGGAATAGAACATCTCTTACAAGGAAAGGCTGAGAGATCTGGAGCTGTTTAGCATGGAGAAGAGAAGTCTGAGAGGAGATCTCAACATTCACAAATACATCAATTACAGGTGTCAAGAAGAAGATGGGATCAGTCTCTTTTCACTGGTGTCTAGTGACAGGACAAGAGGCACCCAGCACAAACACCACCACAGGAAGTTCTGCCTCAACACGAGGAAAATCATCTTTGCTGTGAGGGTGCTTGGAGCACTGCAGCAAGCTGCCCAGAGAGGTTTCTCCATAGCCTTTCACAGCTGACAAGAGAATACCTTCAGCTTGCAAAGAAAGGAGGCAGCACAAAAGCATTTTCTACAGCTCCCCCACTCCAGTTTACCCTTCCAACTTAGCAGGTACTGTTCTGGTAAGTGTTCTGGAAAACACAGGCTGCAAGTATCATGCAGCAGATGGCTATCACAGTGTGGAGGGATACAGGAATTGATCCTACAGCCAAGATTCCTGCAGCACAATTGGTGATTGTGAACTCCATCCCTACCCTCCCTCTTTGATGCTTGGCTTTGAAATACTTCAAAGTATGGTTTCCCACAGATCAGCTTTGCAAAACTTACTGATGGCACAGCCCCATTGCAGGAACCTCCAATAAAAGTCACCCAAATAAAATCAAAATAAAGTGAAAGGGATCTGAAGATGGTGAAAAATAGGATTTATGGTGCTGCAAAGCACCAGAGGACAAGCCTCCACCATCAGCTTAGAGCTACTGGATGGAAAATCTCCAGAAATAATAGAAAATTGAAGCATTAAATGGACTGAACTACAGCATAGGAGGTTCCACCTTAACAGGAGGAGGAACTCCTTCACTGTGAGGATCACAGAGCACTGGAACAGGCTCCCCAGGAAGGTTGTGGAGTCTCTGTAGACTTCAAAGACCCACCTGGATGCATTCCTGTGTGACCTGTGTTAGATTCTATGGTCCTGCTCTGGCAGGAAGGTTGGACTCAATGATCTACAGAGGTTAATGGAATCCTAACATCCTGTGATCCTGTGACTGACCATCAGCAAAGTCCATTTTCATTGCAGAAGGCTTAGGTAGGAATTCACCAGCTCCAGTATCTGAGACACACAGGTAATGGCTATAATGAGCTGAAAAAGCTGGGCCACCATAGAATCACTGAATGCACTGGGTTGGAGGAGACCTTTAAAGTCCAATGCAGACACCCACTTCACCCCTTCCAAAGAAGGCAGCCCAAGAGCAAGATGCCAACATGATGCCCTATAAGGAAGGCAGGATCCCACTTTTTCCCACCTCCTGTTTCCTGAACCAGCTCTGCCCTGTTCTCTCCCACTACAAGACAAGGGGACATGAGGAGCCAAACTGCTGGAAGAGCAGCCATGCAATAGCCATGCTGAACAAAGCCCTGCCCATCACTGCTTGCAGTAATTCCAGTGGCTTTCAAGCTGGTCTGGATCACAGTAAAGCAAGTAAAGCAAGGGAAGCATCTCCAGAACAAGACAAGGAGTTGATTTAGAGGAAAGGGGCTTTTCCCAGCCAAACAATGAAGATCTTCCAGGTGAGGACTTCCATGAGGACAGCAGCACATGTGCATGCACACATACACTTTCCCTCCCCAGTCCTGGATGTGTGCTCGTTTCAACCGTGGGGACCCATGCAGCGACCTCAGCTCCACACACACATTCCAGCAGCCCCAGGAAATAAAAAGGGGTGAGGTGGCACTTTTCCTAGCATGGCATCAATAATAAACAAGCAGAGGCAAGAGCCAGGGAGAGCTGGAGCCCCCACCTGAAAAACACTGCCTTGGAGCTGCCGCTGCATGGAACCTTTATAATCCTATAAAGCTCTTTTATGCAACCTAAGGCTGAGTGAGGTCCCGTAAGGCAACGGTGTCAGTCGGATGCTTTCTCAGCTCCTCACAAAGACTGAGCTGTTCCTTCCAAGGACACTTTTTTTTGGGAGGGAGGGGTGAGGGAAGGGGTGAGGGAGGTGTTGTTTTTACTTTATATGTACCTGATCCACCACTGTCAAACTGTCAGGCAGCATGTTGGGCAATTGTATTACTTTGGATTCAGGGGCTCAAGCATGACATGAAGGTGAGTTTCTCCATTAGGAACATGGAGAGAGACCAAGCAGCTCCTTGTATGCAACTCAGGAACCTATAACTCTGGACATAACTTTGGTCTCTATGAAGGCAGCCTCACAGTTCCTGTGTGACCTGGTAGAGGTGATCCTGCTCTGGCAGGGGGGTTGGACTGGATGGCCTCTTGAGGTCCCTTCCAGCCCCTGACATTGTGTGATTCTGTGATAGAATGCTTTGGGTGGGGAGGGAACTTTAAAGGTCATTTAGTCCAACTCCAGTGCAGTCAGCAGGGACACCTGCAACTAGAGCAGGTTGCTCTGAGCCCCAAGCAACCTGACCTGGAATGGGGGATGACCCAGGGATGAGGCATCTACCCCCTCTCTGGGCAGCCTGTGCCAGTGTTTCACAGCATTTTTAGGAAGCCAAGAGACTGTTTCCACTGCAGACTTTGACCTAATCTTCTGCATACCTTGCCTGACTTCTTCTCCAAGTGGCACAATTTCATTGCCCAGACCTCCAGAAGGACCTGGCTGCTCAGTGTCCTACCTACCTGAGAGGAACTTCTGCAACATCATTTGCACTGTTCTGCTTCCAGTTCAATCTGTCACTAGTTTGAAGCCTCCAGGATGATTATTATCACCAGATGTAAACAGCAAGACCTTTCCAGTTTAGAGCACACTACTGGTGCCATTTGTCTGCCTTGGTTGTGCTCTTCATGTCAAACATTGATAATTGCTGGAGTTCAGACTCAAGTCACCCAGGTTTGGGAAGAAATCCAAACACAGCCCCAGCCCTGATAGCTCACTGGCCAAGTTTTATCTGCAGCACCACGGAATTATTGCCCTTCCAGGAGAGGCCATTCAAGGTGGGTCCAGCTTTCAGCTCATCTTGGAAGTCAAGAGTTTTTATTGCCTCGTCAGCTCACACTTCCATCAGTGTCCCTGTATTCTGCCCTTGTCTAACAGGGGTTTTCCTGATGAGAATTGAAGGGGGATGAGACAGAGGTCAGGCGCCCGCAGGGACCTGCGAGCACGCTCTCCTTTTTGACATGCTCCAGGGGTTCCTCTGCAAGTGCTGCCAGAGATGTGAGCCAAGGTGAGCTGCTTTCCTGCAAGGAAACACCTCTGCTCCACTGCCTGGAATGACAGGCACTGAAATATTGCATTCCTACCCTTCCTCCTGCAATTCCTGCTGCCAGGACATTTATCACTGCTACATCTGTACGACCAAATTGATCCCATCTTCACTTTTTACATGACTCTGCTACTCTTCCAACCCTTTTTTCCTTCTACTTCCACTACTTGCTTCTTTCTTTTTCTTTCTTTCTCTTTCTTTCTTTCTTTCTCTTTCTCTTTCTTTCTCTTTCTTTTTCTTTCTTTCTTTCTTTCTTTCTTTCTTTCTTTCTTTCTCTTTCCTTCTTTCTTTCTTTCTTCTTTCTTTCTTTCTTCTTTCTTTCTCTCTCTCTTTCTTTCTCTCTTTCTCTCTCTTTCTCTCTTTCTCTCTCTTTCTCTCTGTCTCTCTTTCTCTCTTTCTCTTTCTTTCTCTCTTTCCCTTTCTCTCTTTCTCTCTTTCTCTCTCTCTTTCTCTCTTTCTCTCTTCCTTTNCTGCCACTTCAGCTGGGGTGATGTTGCTTTGGGCTGACCCTTGCCACAGCTTTTAACCTTCTGCATGTTTACTAAGATGATCTAAAGAAGATATAAGGTGGAGTGAGTGTTGAAATCCATATAAAGATTGGTGCAGTCTCACAGCTCAGCTCTGTACACAGCCAGCCACGGAGACTCATGTGAGGTGCCTCTGATGCCTGGCATGGCCTGGATCTGTGGAAATGAAGCTGAGCTCTGCCTTGTAAAGAAATACACAGCTGACTGTGAACGTCAGTTGTTACTCTTAAAAAGGGCACCAATGTGGAAAAGCACCTTCAGTAAAGTCAACAGTTCTTTTTAAAATAACTGACTTTCTTTCAATAGCTTTCAATGTGTTCTAGAACAGCTTAAAATGCTGCTTTTTTTTTTTTTCTTTCTTTTTTTTTTTTTAATAATTTAAAAGGTTTCTGAAAAGCTACCAAGTGCCAAGTTAAATCCCTGACCAGAATGAGTCCTCTTCCAGCTCAAACCAGGACAAATAATTTTGCCATCCACCACAACAAAAGACATTTTCATTCCAGGCAAGTATCTCAGAGTTGCAGCACTAAGATTCACCAGCATGGAAACCATACAAGAGGGGAAATGTCAGAACCATCTCAACAAGTGTTTGCAATGCTCCTTTGCAATTTCCATGGATTCTGCTGAACAGTTCCCAGCACCAAAACACCTTTGGAAAACAACTTTTGGGGTGCTGAGGAGAGGGTGTTCAGTTGTTACAACTCAATGCACCACCAGAAAGTTTGTGGATGATACCAAGCTGCGTGGTGCTGTTGATGTGCCAGAGGGACAGGATGGCATCCAGAGGGACCTGGACAAGATGCAGAGGTGTGTGCCCAGGTGAACCTCATGAGGTTCAACAAGAACAAGTTCAGGGTTCTGTACCTAGCCTGTAACAATCCTCACTATCAATACAGGCAGGGGGAGGAGGTGATAGAAAGCAGCCCTGAGGAAAAGGGCTTGGGAATGCTGATGGATGAGAAGGTGGACATGAGCAGGCAGTGTGAGCTAGAAGCCCAGAAGGCAAATCACATCCTGGGCTGCATCCAAAGCAGCATTGCCAGCAGAGCCAGAGAGGTGATTCTGACACTTTGCTCTGGTGAGACCTCACCTGGAGTGCTGTGTGCAGCTCTGGAGCCCTCAATATAGGAAGGACATTGAGAGGGTCCAGAGGAGGGCCACAAAAATGCTCAGGGGGTTGGAGCAGCTCTGCTCCGAGGCCAGGCTGAGGGAGCTGGGGGTGTTCAGCCTGGAGAAGAGGAGGCTCTGGGGAGACCTAATAGCAGCCTGCCAGTACCTGAAAGAAGCTACAAGGAGGATGGATAGAGACTGTTTGCAAGGGCCAGTGGGGCTAGGAACAGGGGCAATGGCTTCAAACTACAGCAGAGCAGATTTAGATTGGATGTTAGGAACAAATTCTTTACCATGAGGGCAGTGGAACACTGGAACAGGTTGCCCAGGGAGGTGGTTGGGACCCCAACCCTGAAGATATTCAAAGTGAGGCTCAGCAGGGCTCTGGGAAACCTGAGCTAGTTCAGAATGCCCCTGCTGACTGCAGAGGGGCTTGGACTAGGTGACCTTTGGAGGTCTCTTCTAACTCAGACCCTTCTAGCATTCTATGATTCTAATGACTCCTTAGCTACCCTTGGGCTGGGAGGTCCCAGGAAGCTTGGCTTCAGGAGCTGCCAGCAGCCTAATTCCATCAGAACAACCCACTTGGTCTGAGTGAGCAGAGGTGGAGAAAGAAGGCAGGGAAGGGAGGGAAGAGGAGGGGAAGGCTGTTTCCTCTCTCCTTCATCCTCTCAAGAATGAAACAGCAATCAGTGAGATTTATGGAGGATTTTCAACCCAACTTAAAGCCAGCCTGTGAAGCACGGTGCCAGTGGAATGCACAGGCCAGGAGGCAGCAGAGGCTTTCACTCCCCTTTTAAGAAGGCATTAGCTTTGCCCTTGGCAGCCTGTGCCAGGAATTAGCCCCCACTGGTGCCCCCTCTTTGGCTGGACAGCTCCTGGACCCTCACCCTATAACCTACCACTGCTCTTTATCCTGACCACTGCTTGGTTTTTATTTGATTTAGTATTTTTGGCTTAGTGTTTCTTTTGGCATGAATCCCTCTAGACTGTAGGCAACACAGAGCTGTGAGCTTTGGTGCAAGGCAGCAGTTAAGTGGGAAGCAATGGGATGGAAGATGAAGAAATAAGCCTGGAGAAGTAAATAAAAAGGGCTGATAGAACCTGTTTAGCTCCATGCAATGGGGAGGGAGAAAAAAGGGGAGTTTCTCAGAAGATTTTCTATGATGGGATGAAATGGTGAGAGAAATGCACAACATGGCCAAGCCCTGTAGTAAAACCTCCTTATAGCAAAACTACTCTGAAGTGGAGGGGGTTGGTTTGATTGTTGTGGTGTTTTGAGGGTTGGAATTGGTTGAGTTGAGTTTGTTGGCTGCTTTTGTTTGTTTGTTTTTATTTCTGGAGGACAGTTTCATTTCACACTGCTGAAAATCCTGCCATCCCAGGATCCCAGATCCTTGCTGTGCTCCAAAGCAGCTCAGCTCCCTGCCTGACACAAGTTTAGAGTCATTCAGTTTCATATAGAATTGGGTCTAACAGCTCTCCAGGACAAAAAATCAAGGGACATTTCTAGACTACACTTATAGGAATATATACATAATGATCCCTTCTCTCACCTTGCTTTGGAGCAGTTTTTGGTGAGATTGAGGACCAGGAAAACAACACAGATGTAATGGATCATACAAAGAAATAACAGCAAAGGAAGTTAGATCAGATTTTGAAGCCAGTAAACCAAAGGAAAGAGGCCAGGTGCTCAACTGCCTGATTTTCTTACCACAAAGAGCTGAGTCCTATGCAAACTCTGTTACATCTGCTCCAACCATGAAGCCTAAATGCCAGAAAGTTATGTGGGCTATAAACCTGCAGCAATTGGTTTGTTTTTCTGTTCCAAGCACAGATAAATCCAAGTTCATGGTCTTCCTTGGTGGCTTCCCCTGTCTGGAGAGAGTTGCACACAGCAAAAGGATCTCCAGCATTTGAAATCTAAGCAGAACACTCCAAAAGAACCCCACAGATGTTTCATCACCATCCTTTTTGTGCTGCTGTTTACAGTTATTCCAGCAGGTTTGGAGAGGACATCAGAAATCCCTGCTGATGGATGAAGGGCATTCCTCCACACAGGCAGTTGCAGTTCCCAAAGCACCTCCCATCCATCCTTCTAGCTCTCTACGGCTGAAGCTGCTGCCATGAAGCTCAACGAAGGTTCACAGACCTGCCCAAGGCTGGGAGCTCCACGGGGAGCACTTTGCTCAGAGCAGTGCAAGGATTAGATCTACTGGCTGGGGTCAGAAGCAGTGTTTAAAAAGATAAATAATAAATGCTAGACATTCCAAGAATGGAGCCTTTTTTTTTTTTTTTTTTTTTTTTGTCTAAACAGCACATCATTAAACTGCAAGGCTCATTGCCACCGGATGTCATGAAGCCCAAGACTATGAATGCATTCCAAAAGGGATTAGACAAATTCAGGAAAGGGAGGTTCACCCAGGTGAGTGATGAAATATGAGGGCCTGAATGCAGCCTCTGGCTCAAGAAGCCTCTAAATCAGTCTGCCAGGAGTGAACAGGACATGCCAGGAGACACATCGTTTGTCCCTTTGGCCCTTGGCTTCCCCAGGAGCCTTGTCCCATTGCCCCTTGGCTTCCCCAG